>CM056739.1:15441822-15649322 GCA_029844215.1 Przewalskia tangutica | reverse complement strand
AGGACAAAATGTACTTTATACACATTCGTATTTATATTAATGATGATTAATATTATAGAACTTGCATTTGTTGAATTATTAATTGATTGTTTATAATATTCTATAAATGCATCCCTAGAGTTTACGTGATTATTAATAGTGTGAGAGATTAATATTATAATATACCTCTTAAATTGCCTCGACTAATGATCATCGAAAATGGGTTATCGATGATATGCGATACGTCGACATGTGGACTGCATCATATCCTTAGGGGATGTAGTATGTCTCACTTGCTGTGAGTTATGACAACTCGTGATGGACGCATGGATACTTATTGAAGTATTGGTATACCCTGCTGATGCACTTTTGTTATATGTGTCTAAAATGTCATCGGCGAAGTCCTTAGACTTGAGGTCGATAACACCTTGTTTACAGAGTAATGTACTTTGATCCTGTCCTAAGCTCAAATGCCTTATAGGTTGAGACGCGGCTTGTTTTGGGTACATTATGAAGTAGATTAAAGATGGTAGTTGAGCCAAGATTAGGATTCATTCCTCGAATGTATATTCGAGAGAACAATCATATTCTCAATTGGTATTAGGTTGACTAAGTTGTTGGCCAATGCAATGGACATGTCTTTGATATGGTCTTGTTGTCAACTAATATAGATGAGGTATAATAATCAAGCCATTTGGATAGACACTTGACAAATCCTAAGCTTGATTGAGTGTGTCGTGAATGAAAAGATTTTATCTTTCCACATAGAGGTTCAGTTCACAAGTTACATGTAACTATACTTTACATATTGAGTTCATCTTCCGACGCAGTCTAGGAGTTCCGTGTAGACCCTAATGTTATTAGTGTCGATATGTAAAGGCTTGAAGGGTAACACTAATTCAAGTGTTTCGTCGATTCAAGAATGTAATTAGAAAGAGATTATATATTCGGTTGATGATTGAGACATTTAAAGGAAATGGAAAATAAGGCAAAAAATGGAAAAGGGTCGCGGCGCCAGAGTGCGTCAGCGCCGCAACACCACTTACTCAGCGCCACGACGCTAAGTGTCCAATGGGTCTGAGAATGACCCATCTGCTGAAATTTTCTGGGCCTGGCCCATTTGGGTGAACCCTAGCTCATTTTCAGCTATAAATATGAGGGTTCACACATTTCTCCACCCTAAACCAAGAGATTATTCTCTTCTAAAACTCTGCTGGAATTCCTAGCATTCCAAGAGTTAGAAATTACACAAAGTTTTCAGAACTTGCAAATTGAGGAATATTTGCATGCACACCTTCGGCGTACACAAAAGCTTGAAGATTCCGAGATTTCTACAAAAATATAAGTCTTCGTTCAAAGTGTTACATTTTTCTTGTGTTTTACATTATATAATCATACTACAGTTTGACCTCCATGTCGGGTTTGAATCATTAATATTTAAATTTCGTTGCGTGTACGAACCCGACAAAATGTCTACAAATGTGAGTTACACAATGGATGTACGGGAATAGTATACAACTACTACTAGTGCTTTGAAAGGATAAACTAAAATGGTTACAATACAACAAGATTGAAGCCTAACAAAAGTTGTGACAACCACAACAAGTTTGATAATCTTGGGTCTTCGTTCTTGAATGCGTCTTTGAGTCTTGGAACTTGAGATATTCATTGGAAGTGCAGCAAGCCCCTTGATCTTTATAACCTGAAATCAAAAGACACTAAATTTTGTTGTGGTACAAGGGCGCTGCTGAGTCGAGTGATATTCACTATGTACTTAAGACATGATTGCCCCGTATATATCCTTTTACGATATGGGTAACTGTCTCCTAAGATAAAACATCAACTAAACAAATGAGCAAAGGAAACTCAAGTGTTTCTCAAGAAGAACCTTTGAGTGTGTGAGAGTATGCTAAAGAGGAAGAAGTTCAGAAAAATCTGAACTATATAAGTGTGAAGTGTGTTCTACAATTGAGCCAAGAGCCTCAATTTATATTGTGTGTAAGATGACCTCTCATCTAGCCAACTAATGCTGAATTCAAGTGCCAAGTAATGGAGGATTAATGCTCCAAAACCAGCCCAAAAGTCAAAAACTTTTCGTCATCCGTCGACCTTACTGCCTCCGAAGAGCCGCGGCGCATCAGGGAGGCACCGAAGTTGTTACACCCCGTAATTCCAGGGCATATAAGTGAGAACGTAAGTAAGGAAATAAGATTTGAATATTGGAAGGAAAGTATATTTACATTTTCTATATGGAATAATTTTGGATACAATAAATGTGACGACGAGAATTAATTAGTGAGAATTCTTTCCAAATGGAGTTATGGACTTATGATTGTATTATTAAATCTTGGCATTAAGATTATGAGCAAATTGAAAATTTCACAATTTTTGGGGGGGGGGGGTGGTGTCCATCGAAAATAGTAAGATTTGGCTAAGTGTTGGATTAATATTTTGTGAAGAGATTAGTGTGGAAGATATTTTCATAAAGTGTGGACAAGTGGTCCACATGGGTCCCCATCCATTTGGCTTGTGCACTTGTTATAGATACAAGTCTTGCAAGACTTAGCTCACAAATATCTTCATCCTTCAAACCTCCCTTCTCTCTTCCTTATGCTCCAAGTTTCAAAATTGCCTAGCCAAAGTGAAGAACAAGATTAAGTTATTTTCCAAGATTAAGTTCCTTAACTAAGTTCTAAGCCAAAGTTAACTCTCCAAAACAGTGGACACAGATTTGGCCGAGAATTTGCCTTGAAACCCTAAGCTTGTTTATGAACTTTTTGGAAGACAAACATGAAAGCAAGATGGATACAAGCTTGTAAAGGATTCATGTGAGTTGTTGTAACGTGAACAAGTGGTGCAAAAGGAAGTGGTGGTGGCCGAGAAACTGGGACTGTTTTGGCTAAGAATAAGGTAAGAATTCTTCTTCCTCTTGAAGTAATTGGAAATTATATGTTATTATAGTTAAGAGGTGAACTTGTGTTAAGAAAAATGGAGAATAAGAAGTGCATGTGACATTTGGCATGTAAGTCGATTTAATGGACTGTTTTGTTCATATTGGATTCGTTGGTTGTTATTGTTATCATTGTCACTAAGTGCATGTTAGATTGAAGGAAATCTTGTTATTGAAAGATGAAATGATTTATATAATAGTGTTGAAACATGTATTGGATAATAAGGAATTATGAAAAGGTTATGGTATTGGTTGTTGGCCGAGAACTGCATGAAACTGTGAGACGTTGTGGTGCTATTTTAGGGGCTGTTTTGTGGGGTTATAATGCTGAAAATTCAGTTACCATTATGCATGTTTTAATGTGGTAATTACTAATGTAAGTCCTAAAGGATTAAGGGTGTAGAATGGTGTATAAAGACTTCACATTCTACCCTCATTGTTGTTGGAATATGGATTGTTTTAGTGGACTGTTTTTATATGGTTTAAGAGACCGGATTAACATGTGAAGTAGGTGTGTAATTCACCTTGGTTGCTGTTTTGGTTATGCCCTTAATTGGTGCTTGGTTATTGATGTTATTGACCTTATTTGTAAGGTGGAAAGTATGTATAAATAGGAAAAGTGCTGCCCGAATTTGTATATGAAAGGAGAGTCATTATGTGGTATATGTCTTACATTAGTAAACATGAAGTTGATAGACGTATTATTGTTGTTATAGGTTGAAGTACATTGAGACGTATTCTACTTATCGTGTGGCTATAGCCGATAAGGTATGTGAATTATCCTCTCTTCTTTTGGCATGTTCTACGTACGAAATATATATGTGGTATTGTTTCATGATTCATTCTACTCTTAGAAGTTAAGGGGTATTCATGTTATTGATTCTATGCTAAAAGCATGTCTAAATTGTTCCTAAGTCCTTCTTAAGGCATATGAGGAGAGATGTTAATATTCATAAGAGTTCTTAGTAAGCGCTGGAGTCGGTTTGACTTTACTAATTTAAAGTAACTGATAAGTATTAAGCGCTGAGACTGTTTTAATAATTGGGTATGTTCTAATAGACGTGTTGAAATAAGCCATTGCAGCGTTAAGTGAAAAAGGTATCGACAAACGATTATTAAAATGATTAGCACGTCATCTGCATAGAAACTAAGATATAACCAATTTGTTTTACATTTTCTAGTTCACAACTGATTAGCTAAGGTTTCATAATATGAATTACTAACGGCTCATATAAGAATTAATTAGGCAATTCGGATCCATTATCACCAATCAAATACAAGATTATTGGAAATATTTGAGGTATGTGAAACTCTTCCTTCTTTCTTTGGTCATGATTTTTGTATGAAGTAAGTGTACGACGAACGTACATAGTTCTATGGGATCTTAATCCAAGATGATACATGATGTATATTGCCTTGGTTTCCAAATTATGATTTAAAATGATACATGATACATAGTGCCTTGATTTTTCCAAATGATGGTTTCAAAAGGATACATGATATATAGTGCCTTTGAGTTTTCAAATGATGGTTCAAAATGGTACATGACATGATAGTGCCTTAGTTTTTCTAAAATGAAAGTTCATTTTAAAGACGATTTTATTGAGAGTCAAAAGATGATTTAAATTGCACATGGTTGCTCATGATAGCCATTCGTGCAGAGTATATTATTCCGTGGACTTGTATCCACGATGCGGGTATAGATTCCCATGAGAGTAGATTGTTCCGTGGACTTACATCCATGATGCAGGTATGGATTCCCTATAAGAGTATATTGTTCCGTGGACTTGTATCCATGATGCGAGTATAGATTCCCATGAGAGTAGATTATTCCGTGGACTTACATCTATGATGCGGGTATAGATTCCCATGAGAGTATATTGTTCCGTGGACTTGTATCCACGATGCGGGAATAGATTCCCATGAGAGTAGATTGTTCTGTGGACTTACAGCCATGATGCGGGTATAGATTCCCATGAGAGTATATTATTCCGTGGACTTGTATCCACGATGCGGGTATATATTGCTATGAGAGTAGATTGTTCTGTGGACTTACATCCATGATGCGGGTATAGATTCGCATGAGAGTATATTGTTCTGTGGACTTGTATCCACGATGCGGGTATAGATTCCCATGAGAGTAGATTGTTCCGTGGACGTACATCTATGATGCGGGTATAAATTCCCATGAGAGTATATTATTCCGTAGACTTACATCCATGATGTGGGTATAGATTCTCATGAGAGTATATTGTTCCGTGGACTTGTATCCATGATGCGTGTATAGATTCCCATGTGAGTGTATGATTTCATGGACATGTATCCATGATGCGGGTATAAATACCTATGACATATATGATTCCATGGACATATATCCATGAGGCGAGTACAAGTACTCACGACAGTATATGATTCCATGGACATGTATCCATGATGCGGGTATAGATACCTATGACAGTATAGGATTATATGGACAGACATCTATAATTTTGATATGACTCTCTCACTTTTAAAAGGTACAGTTGGCTCTAGTTTTTATGGCACGGTTGGATCTGGTATTTGATTTTCATACTTGTCCCTGCCATCTTTTGGTCAGTTATGATCTTATGTATTGTACCTTATGTTTGCATAATTAGTACTTTGTTGTACTGACCCCCTTCGGAGGGCTGCGTTCATGCCCGCAGATATAGGTACTCAGTTTGGTGATCCGCGAGCTTAGGATCTTTGCTCAGCTTGTGGGATAGCTCCATTGTTCTGGAGCTTGTCATTTTGGTACAGACTTATGTATATTCAGGGGTACGGCGGGGCCTTGTCCCGTCAATAGTTCATTGTCTTACTCTTAGAGGTCTGTAGTCATGTGTGGGTTGGACATGTACAATTGTAATTCATTTGGATATTTCTATATGCAGTGACGACTTTGTCGGCTTGCCTGTTTTATAATACCAGTTTTCTATTACAGTTCAGGGGACATGATCCCTTTGTTATGTGATTAGGAGTTTTACTTAAGCTTCTGTTGGTTATATGTGATGTGTGGGTAGAAGGGTGCCCAGGTAGGGCACCAGTCGCGGCCCGTCAGTTCGGGTCGTGACAAAGGTGGTATCAGAGAAGTTAGTCCTCAGAATTTCTACAGACCGTGTGCAGTAGAGTCTTGGTTATCGGTGTGTTGTGCACCACACCCATAAACAGGAGACTACAGTACATTTAGGATTGGTTTCTATTTTTCCTTACTCCAAGATCGTGCGATAGAGCTATGTTGTTAGGATGGTCCCTCCCTAACGTATTATTGTAGTTGTAGCTATGCCTCCAAAGAAAGCGACAGCGGCCCAGAAGGGGAATATATGGACATTGTATACAGGTTGGTATGATTGTTATATATTAGTTGTGATGATTCTTTGGGTTGAGTATAAACCACTTGTGATTGTTGTTGATGTTATTGAGCCGATTGGAAATGGTATACCGATTTTAAGGGAACTGCAATAGGACATTATGAATATGACTTTGATTACAAAGAAAATACAATGTGCTAAGGACTATCAGAGGGGGAATGAGACTATGTGTTATATTGTGGCTCTGTGAGGCATCTATGGTTTGCTGCATATTGGTTGATAGGTATAGTTAAAGGGGACTATGTCGAAATTTGTATAGCTTGAGACCTTTGATGAACATTTGAGGACGAATATTTCTAAGGGGAAAGAATGTTACACCCCATAATTCTTGGGCATATAAGTGAGAACGTAAGTAAGGAAATAAGATTTGAATGTTGGAAGGATAGTATATTTACATTTTCTATATGGAATAATTTTAGACGCAATAAATGTGACGACGAGAATTAATATTAGTGGTTGAATTCTTTCCAAATAGAGTTATAGACTTAGGATTGTATTATTAAATCTTGGCATTAAGATTATGAGCCAATTGAAAATTTCACAATTTTGGGGGGAGGGGGGTGTCCATCGAAAATAGTAAGATATAGCTAAGTGTTGGATTAATATTTTGTGACGAGATTAGTGTGGAAGATATTTTCATAAAGTGAGGACAAGTGGTCCACATGGGTGCCCATCCACTTGGCTTGTGCACTTGTTATAGATACAAGTCTTGCAAGACTTAGCTCACAAATAACTTCATCCTTCAAACCTCTCTTCTCTCTTCCTTATGCTCCAAGTTTCGAAATTCCCTAGCCAAAGTGAAGAACAAGATTAAGTTATTTTCCAAGATTAAGTTCTAAGCCAAGGTTAACTCTCCAAAACAGTGGGCACAGATTTGGCCGAGAATTTGCCTTGAAACCCTAAGCTTGTTTATGAACTTTTTGGATGACAAACATGAAATCAAGATGGATACAAGCTTGTAAAGGATTCACGTGTGTTGTTGTAACGTGAAGAAGTGGTGCAAAAGGAAGTGGTGGCGGCCGAGAACTTGGGACTGTTTTGGCTAAGAATAAGGTAAGAATTCTTCTTCCTCTTGAAGTAATTGGAAATTACATGTTGTTATAGTTAAGAGGTGAACTTGTGTTAAGAAAAATGGAGAATAAGAAGTGCATGTTGTTACACCCCGTAGCTCCAGGGCATATAAGTGAGAACGTAAGTAATGAAATAAGATGTGAAGGTTGGAAGGAAAATATATTTGCATTTTCGGATATGGAAAATTTTGGATACAAATATGAAGACGAAAATTATTAACTTGGAGTTTAATTCTTCTAATTGGATTTACGGACTTAGTATGGTATTATGAAGTCTTGGCATTGATAATATGGGGCCCACCGAAAATTTCACAATTTTGTGGGGCCCTTCGATTTTAAGATATTTTGGCCAAGTATATAGATATTTTGGTGAAAAGAAAATATGACCAATAGGAGGGTGACATGTGTCCCTCATCCACTTGTCTAGCAAAGCTGATCTATATAGAAAGGGGTATAGCAATACTTGGACTTAATTCATTTCACAAGATTTTCCAAAGTTTTCTCTCTTTCTTAGCCTTAGGTTTTCGAATTCTCCAAGAAAAATGAAGATCAAGATCACTTATTTTTCCAAGATTAAGCTTCCTAACTAAGTGCTAAACCTATATTACTCTCCAAAATAGTGGGATTTGGGTGATGGCTGAAACTGCCTATGAAAACCCTAAGCTTTAGATGCATTTTTTAGGAAGCAAAATAGTACAAGCTTGTAGAGTATACATGTGTGTGATTGTAACTTGAAGAAGTGTTGCAAAAGTGGAGTGTTGGTCGTGACTTTGTGGACTGTTTTGGCTAATTTTGTGGTAAGATTTCTTCTTCCTTTTGAAGTAATTGGAAGTTACATGTTATTATAGTTAATATATGAACTTGTGATAAGAAGAAATGGGAATAATAAATGCATGTGACGGTTTTTAGGTGTTGGCCGAATTGGGGCAGGTTTGGTTGTCGAATTTCGTTGGTTATTATTGTCGTTATGAACGTCACTACTTGCATGTTAAAATGAAGGAAATGTTGTTATTACAAGTTGATATGGTTTATATGAAGTGTTGAACTTATATTGGATTATAAGAGTTATGAAAAAGAGCTTTGGTTTGGAGTCCTGATGTTGGTCGAAACTGTGGTAAAACTGTTGGATATTGTTGTGCTGTTTTAGGGACTGTTTTATGGCATGTATATTCTGGAAATTCAGCCACCATTATGCATGTTTAAGTATAGTAATTGCTAATGAAAGTCCTAAAGGAATAAGGGTGTAGAAGAGTGTTAAAAGGCCTCACATTTTACCCTTGTTATTGTTGGATTGGGGACTATTTTTATGGACTGTTTAACGTGGAATAAGAGGCTGATTTATGTGAGTAATAGGTGTGTGAATCACCTTGGTTGCTGTTTTGTTGTGTCCTAAATTGGTGCCTTGGTTATTGTTGAAATTGACCTTCTTGAAAGGTGGAAAAGTACGTATAAACAGGGGAAGTGCTACCCAAATTTTTGTAGGAAAAGAGAACCATTACTTGGTATTAACCAACACTAGAAAGAATGAAGTTAATAGAAATGTTATTCTCATTATAGGTTGAAGTACTACTTGTGGCATATTCTACTTAGCGTGTGGATTAACCGAAGAGGTATGTGAACTCTTCCTTTCTTCCTTGAGCATGAACTTTATAAAATGAGTGTACGGTGGACATACGTGTTTTAAATGGATCTAGATTTCATGTGGTACATGAGGTGGTAGTGACTTGATTTTAAAAGTATACTTGACTTGATTTTAAAAGTGTAAGTTACTTGATTTAAAAGTGAAAGTGCCTTGATGCTACAAGTGTTAGTGTCTTGGGGGTTTATAAATGAAAGGATGTACGGTGGACGTACATGGTGCCATTGGGTTCAAGTCCCTAACATTACATGATATTTATATAAAGTAAGTGTACGGCGGACATACATGGTTTTATTGGATCTTAATCTAAAAAGGAAGGCATGGTATTGCCTTGTTTTTTCTAAAAAGGAAGGCATGATATTGTCTTGGTTTTTCTAAAAAGAAAGGCATGGTATTGTCTTGGTTTTTCTAAAAAGGAAGGCATGGTATTGTCTTGGTTATTCTAAAAAGAAAGGCATGATATTGTCTTGGTTATTCTAAAAAGGAAGGCATGATATTGTCTTGGTTATTCTAAAAAGGAAGGCATGGTGTTGTCTTGGTTATTCTAAAAAGGAAGGCATGGTGTTGCCTTGGTTTTTCTAAAAAGGAAGGCATTGTATTGTCTTGGTTATTCTAAAAAGGAAGGCATGGTATTATCTTGGTTATTCTAAAAATGAAGGCATGGTATTGTCTTGGTTATTCTAAAAAGGAAGGCATGGTATTGTCTTGGTTTTTTCTAAAAAGGAAGGCATGGTATTGCCTTGGTTATTCTAAAAAGGAAGGCATGGTATTGTCTTGGTTGTTCTAAAAAGAAAGGCATGGTATTGCCTTGGGTTTTCTAAAATGAAAGATGTGATAGTTCCTTGGTTTTTTCTAAAATGATAGTTCATTCTATTTGTTCTAATGAGAGTCAAATATTATTTAACTTGCATATGGTTGCATGATAGCTATTCGTGCAAGTGTTATATTTTCACATCACCGCGTCCCTCACTAGAAGGCCGACAACATTATATATATATATTTCATGGATTATCTCTCATGACGTGAGTAGGTGTTGACACCCAATTTTGACCCTCTCGTCCAGTCATTAACTACAAAATTACATTAAATTTTTACAATAATTTGTAATAATTTTATAATAATAAAATGCAACAATAAAACACTAACACAAGCACAAATAAGTAATTTAATAATGGCACCGCGTCTTACGTAGAATATTAAGCACTTAGAGTCCCGCGCCCACATTTATTAAAGCCTTGTCATAATTCTTAAATGATAATTAATAATAAATACGTAAATAAATAAATAATTTAACAATGACGTCGCGCCAAATAGCATAGCCGCATTTATTAATACGTAAAGCAACGTCATAATTATTGTAATAATTTAAAGCATAAATTAAATAATAATGCACAATAAATAAGATTTTAAATAATAGCACCGCATTTTAAGTAAAAGCATTAAGCAATCCTTAAATATCATACCTGCATTTAGCATTTAAATAATTTAATATAAACTCCATTCAATTTTAATTTAACATCGCAAAATACACATAATAAATAAGTTTTAATAACGACATCACATTATAAAAATTAAGCACTAATTAAATAGCACACCCGTCTTTATTTTTGTAATAATTTAAACTCAAACTTAGACTAATAAAGCACCTAAATAATTTAATTATAATTTAAACAATTTAATTAATTAATAATACACTACCCCTATTAATACATCTAAATACCTAAAAACTAACTCTAATACCTAAATAACTACCCAGCCCAAACCCGCGACCCATTATCTTCCCCTGACCCGCGGCCCATTACCCGCAACCACCCCCTTATCTCTCGACCCACACACCTGCAGGCCCAGTCCCCCCTCCAGCCCTTTATTTCGTTCCCCTTTTTCTCTTCCCCTCAGCATCAAACCAGCAACCCTAAAAATAAAAAACGCAGCCCTAAAAACCTAATTGCAAGAACCTTAGCCATCGCCGCACCTTCCCTGCCGAGATTCTCGCCTGAGAATCCGACGATTTTCCTTACCAATTCACACGCAACCAGATCGTCCTTACCATAACGAGAACAACACGAATCAGCCCATAAAATTGTCCAAAATCAATACCAAGTCAGTACCAAATATTATCCAAAATCAGCCCTAAGAGCTTACCAAATTTGGAACCCAAACCATGGTCATATAAAGAACATGCAAAGGCAGAACGAAAGGGGGGCAGGGCTCAGTTGGGGAAGCAGTCGGGTAGCAATCGGTTTTACGCAGCAGAGGAACCCCATTAAGTATCCAGGGGAAGTAGCATCCAAAGGGGAATGGGTGATGCGCGGTAAGATGCACACACTTAAACGCAAATGCACGTTATCGTGACAAGTAGTATAGTCTTGATAAGACCGAATATCGTCCACAAGGATTAGGGTTCAATTACCAACTATCTATCTTTTGGTATCTATTTGGTAAATTGATATTTGGATTTGTTGTTTATAACTAAGAATTATAAACGCTATTTAACTATAAGGGTTTACTTCAGTGGTGATGAGAATAGGGCTTCCACGTCTCCTCACTATCCGCTTATGTTACTTATTAATGCAATAACTTATGGTCTTCTTCTTTTGGAGAAAGCAGGTTCTGAAATCGTTTTATACTCCCGTTAGGGTTATATAAACACTCAACCCGATGTTGCACCTTACCTACCTTTGGTGATAAGGATAACTCTATAGGAGGAATAAGAACAACAACCTACATAACCGTCACGCCCCACGCGCAAAATTAGGGTTTTTAAGCCTCTCATGAACGTTACATAAATAATTGAGGTATTTTCATCCCCAATCCAAGAATGTCTACCCAACTTACAACATATTCACAATCCCCTCCTTTCGGAGTCTGATTAGAAATCATATAGTGATAATTAGTTGTCAATTAACTACCAAGCATTCAATTCAAATATTGGATAGATCTCAACAAGAAGAAGAATAACCATAAGCATGCATTAAATCATAACATAAGTTTCTAGAGATTCAACATGGAAAGCCCTATAGAGGAATTAGTTCCTAGTCATTGACATGACAAGAACTAATCCCATGTTCTTCATAAAAACTGAAATAAAAACAAGAAAAGGAAAAGAAATTTACTAAACTATGGTCTCCAATCTCCAAGCAAGAAAGCCTTGTGTTGTGCAAGAAGGGGAACCCTTAAAAACTGCCTAGGGTTCTCCTTTTATAGGCTGAAAACCGCCTCAACTTTTCCCTGCAGGCCTGGCCCAAAATCCGTCTGAAAACCTTATTTTTCCGCGTCGGCGCCGCGGCGCTGCAGACAGGCGCCGCGGCGCCGGAAATTCTGCAATCCGTCGGATGATTTGGCGCCGCGGCCCTGATTTCTGCTGTCTGAGGGCGCCGCGGCGCTGCAACTTCTGTAGCTTCTCGGATGTTTAGGCGTCGCGGCCCTGCACCTGCTGACATGAGGCGCCGCGGCGCTGAGTCTTCTGCAGCCTCTCTGGATAGTGGGCGCCGCGGCCCTGCTTCTAACTGCAGGAGGCGCCGCGGCGCTGGTCTGGGTTTCAGCCTCGTTCGCCACTTTCTCTGTTTTCAGCTCTGGAATCTCCTCTTTCGCCCTCTTTTAGCTCATTTTCCGCCAATTGGCCATTTTAACCACTTTGACTCAAAAGAAAGGAAAACTATCCTAATACGACACTTATATGTGCGAAACGGGACAAAAGACTAACTAAAACTGACTCAAAAGGTGTATATAAAATACACCGATCAAATACCCCCAAACTTAACCTTTGCTCGCCCTCGAGCAAAGATAGAAAGAAATAAATAAAGACTCAAAGAACGAAAAATGAAAGACTCACTGACATTGATCACTTTTGCTGCATAAATGTTAACTAGAAAAACATGAAGGTTAGCAGAATAATATGCAGGAACATATAGCATGAAATTTCAGCACATTAAGCTAGATATTTCGCAAACTCATATTCATCATGCTTAATGGAAGTCAATATACTAAATCATGCATATAAATTCAAGAATTTCTATGGCATGCTTACTTGCTATTCTCCACTAATCCTGGATATGCATAATAGAGATCTTCAGGACTTTAAGGGTTGTAATGTAGGCTTAGGTATAGGTAGGTAAAAAAATAGGCATTTAGGCTCATTTCGTGTACCATAAGCTCTTTAGCTTTTCTGTATTTCCCTTTTTCTTTTTGTTCTTTTCTTCATTTCAATTCTATCTTTCCCCTCTTTTGTTTTGGGAGAGTGAAGTATATACTAATGACAAGCACCCCCAAACTTAGGCTTTGCCTATTTCTTATTACTTTTTTATTGGGGTGCAACAAGCTCATTCACTCTTTTTTTGTCTTTTTTTTTTAACACAATGTATTCCACTATTTCATATTTTTACTTATGGCACAATTTGTGGGAATATAGGGTGTCAAAGAAAAAGTTTCAATTTTTGGCTCAATGGGGCTGACTAGGGATACTTTTAAAGTACTGGATAGAAAAGAATGGTAAGAATTGGCTATCAAAGAAATGCCTGAGTCATCTCTCTAACATGCACATCCTAACTATTTCGCCTCAAACAACAAACAATCATAACACATAAGTATTTATCATTTAGCATGCATAATTCAAGCAAGAAACTCCAAATAGACAGATTCTGTGAGTTTTTGGCATATCTAACCTAAGTGTTTAGATAGTTGCTTCTATTCCGTTACATTATTCCACCTTAATTCACTAGGTGTTTCTAGCAACTACAGCATATATGATCTTTGACAGGCAATTATGACTCAAAAAGAAAAAAATTTGGTGACTCAAAATAAACATAAAACAATCAAAAAGACTTAAATAAAACATAACATGACACAAATAAAACAAGACACAAATAAAACACCCCCAAACTTAAATCACACATTGTCCTCAATGTGTGTAGACTCAAAGACAGTAAAATAAATAAGACACTTACAAACTTTGGCTAAAATGGTGGTGGTGGCGGTGGCATGGGATAGTGCATGGACCACTGACTGAACAAGGAACTCATCTCGTTGATTTGTTGCCTCGTTTCTTGTTGTTCGTGGATCACTGTGTCCAAACTCTGCATCATCCTCATCTGATTCTGAAGCAATTTCTCCATCATGGGCACTGGAGGTTCTGATTCTGTGGTTGGCTGGTGGCTAGGTCCTGCCGCATATTGAGCCCCTATTTCAGGCTCATCTTCGTTCATTGCGGCCTCTGCTGCTGCTGGTTGTACTCTCCTTCCGCTGGGGGCTTGGAGTGCAGGAGCAGTGCACTATCCCGGGACACCGGCAGTTGGTTTCTCTCATGAGTGTCAGTGGGTAGGGTTGGGACCCCTCGGAAGGCGCATAGATTAGTGATAAGTGAGCCGTGTCCCAATCCACCTGTTGTCACCAACCTGCTGATTTCTTCAATGCTCTGCACTATCTCTTTCCCCACATCAATCGTCATTCCCCTCATAATTCTATATATCAGTTTAATCCTATCCTCTGGCACTCTGGTGAAGTGCGTGGATGGAATCATGCGCGCCGATTTAAATATAGCCAACCTTTGGTGCTTTGTTGAATTGACACACTTGATTGCTCTTGACCCATTTCTTCCAATGTCAGCGACCCGTGGTAGCTCACGGTGTTTGCAACGACATTCCAGTCGATGTGGTCGGTGCTTCTAGACCATGTTCTAAAGTGATTCAAATCACTTCTTTCTTCAACATCAACTGTCTTCAATTGTGCATTTACATTCTCTGCTGTCACAGGCACATAAACTCCTCGTACAAAGCATCCCCTTTCCACCTTCTCCGGAATGTTGACATAGAATTCACGCACCATTGTTGTGTTCACTGGTGCTATCTTCTCCGGATTTACAAATCTCCTCCACCCCCTTAACTCAATCATTGCCCGAATGAGCTCATAAACATCTTCTTCCCCATATGACTCCCTCTGGTAGTCCATTCCCCTTTCCGGTATTAAGGGTATGTTATCAAGCTTTTTGTATCTTTGGAAGGCTTGGTAGCTCACAAACCTAGTATCATCGTATTGTGGGGTTGGGGTGGATGTGGAGGCTCTTCTCTTTCTGGTGGACATTTTTAAAACAAGTTCTGCAGCTTACAATTTAGTGGCACAAATGTTTCCTACACAATCAACAACTAGCAGCGAACACAACACCCCCAAACTTCAACTTTTCTACCCAATACCCACACTCCTTTTCTACTCTTTTCTCCAAACTTCACAATCAACTTTTCAGTACCCAAACTACTTCAACTACAATACTCCTTCAAACTACTACCTCCTGTGACTTCAAGAGGACTCAAGAACGTAAAAGATTACTTTTTATGAAAAGATTCAAGCCGTTCTTGTTTCAATGGTGGTTTGAGGCTATGGAATGGAGCGTTGTTTGGGATAGCTAAGGGTTTTAGGAATTTAAGAGTTTTGGTTGTGGTTGGGTTGGATTTGTGGAGGATTTGTGGGCAAATTTTTGGAATTTCGTGGGTTTTGGAGAGGAGAGTTAGGTTTTGAAATTGGAATTGGGAAAGATCTGTTTCGGGCATTTTAAGTTTCGATTTCCGCTAGCCGCATGGCCAATCTTCTAGACTACTGAACTTTCGCGCGCGACCACATGGCACCGCGGCGCCTAAACTTGGCACATTTTCTGGATTTCATGGCCGGCGCTTAAACTTCGTGAGCCTCTACAGCTTTTCGCCGCTACCGCTTCCTGAGCCGCGCTACCCGCTTTCGAAATCCTCGCTTTTTCTTCGCCGCCTTCAATGTATTTGCCTATACCTGTTAATCACAACACAAACAATAGAACCCAAGACCGTGAGATTGTTCTAGACAAAACAAAATAAACTAAAGACAGGAATTGAAATAACATAATTGAAAACGTTGGTTGCCTCCCAAGTAGCTTGTTTTTAGCGTTTTAGCCGGACGCAAGTTCCTTAGCTTTAGTAACCGGGTGGATCAAGCCCCAACTAATCCATTTCTCCACATTTTATGCTTTTCTCTTCTTTTCTTCTTAGCATTATCAGTAAGGGGGAGTTCAGGAACACATACCTCTTTTAGTGGAATTTCGGCAAACCATGCCTGCTTTCTTGGGCTCATCTCTTTGGTTGACTTGTATTGGCTCGCAGGGGGGTTTGATGGTGCTGATTGCAAAGCACCCACTCATGGTTGGTGGCTCAATGACGTGTTTAAAAACTTTAAACACCATTTCTTCATTCTCCACCCTTAATGTTAACTCTCCTCTTTCAACATTAATCAAAGCTCTCCGTTGCTAGGAATGGCCTCCCAATATGATAGGGATTTCGCATCTTCTTCCATATCAAGAATGAGGAAGTCTACAGGGAAAGAAGAATTTTCCTACTTTCACAATCACGCCTCGATCTTGCCTTGGATGAACCATCGCCCTTTCGGCCGCAGTTTATCGTGGTTGGTTTGCCTCACCCAACTCCAATTTTTTAAATGCCGATAAGGGCATTAGATTTATACATGCCCCTAAATCACACAGGGCTCATTGCAGTTACCCCGCCCACCTGTGCAAGGTAGTGTAAAGCTTCCTGGATCCTTTAGTTTTGTGGCAACTTCTTCGCAAGATAGCACTACACTCCTCTCGGTGATACTATTTCATACTCCGCCAACTTCTTCTTCTTCCCAATATTTCCTTCATAAACTTGAAATAGGAGGGCATACGCTCTAATGCTTCTATGAAAGGTATGTTGATATGCAACTTCTGAATGTCTCCAAAAATTTGGAGAATTGTTTATCAACCGCCTTTATTTGTAGTCTCTGGGAAAGGGATCTTCTCTCGTATACTCCTTCTCCGAGTTTTCTACTACTGGCCGGGCTCAATCACCTTCTCTTTTTCTAACTCGCCTTCTTCTCAACTCTCGCCGAGCGATCGCCGCTCCAATCGTCTTCCACTTCTTAATCGCATCGCTCGACATCGCTTCCTGGATTTACCTCGTATTGCTTGGCAATGTCCCCTCGTGGCTCGCTATTTGCTCGCTTACCGACCCACTTGTGTTTCCAAGTTCTGAACGAGGATCTAACTTGTCATGAATCGCTGCGCTGGCGTTGCCGCCACACTGCCACTGCTCGCTTTTCTTTTGAACCGGTGCATTGAATCGCTGAGGCCGGGCTTGAATAGCGGTGCGATTCTGCTCGCTGCTCGCATCGCCTCGTATTGATTCTCGCCGCTGGTATTGATTTCACGCCGGTCTCTCCATGAGAAATTTGGGTGATTCTCCACCCCGGATTATAAGTGTTGAGTAAGGTTGTTTTGTTGCCTCTCGATAATTACTTCACTACCGACATTCGCCGCCCATCGTTGGTATATTGTTGGGATCAGGTGAAGGACACCTATCGAATGTATGTGGGCCACCACATATCTCATGACTTTTAGGCATCCGCATCGCATTCATCGACATCAGATGTTCTCGCAAATGCTTTCGCTGGCGGCCACTGGGCATTCAAGGCAAAGAATAGCATCTATTTCGTGGACTCAACGTTTCTTCTCCCACTTGTCGACCTCTCTTCGTGACATGGTTGTTGGTGGCCATATCTTCTAATAGCTCACGAGGCCGTGGGTTGTTTTCTCACGAATGCTCCACTCGCTGCATCTATAATGGTTCGTTGTACCGCCACCGTTGTAGAAGATGTGGACCAAGTTCCACAACTCAATGCAATAGTGTGGGCACTTTCTTCAGAAATCTTTGAACCTTTCCTAAGCTTCATATAAGACTCTCCATCCGCTTGGTAGTTGTTCAACTCCTCTCGCCATTTCTTTGCTTACACGGGGAAAGAACTTGGCTAGGAATTTCTGCGCGCCTCTGCCATGTAAAAATCGAATCGGCCACAGGAATTCAACCATATTTTTGTTCTATCCCAGAGTGAGAAGGGAAAGAGCCTCAATCTGACGGCATCATCAGTAACGCCGTTATATCTGAAAGTTGCATATAGCTCCAAGAAATTAGCTATGTGCATATGTGGATCCTCTGATGGCGCCTCCGAATTGCATCGTCGCATCATGCTCTAATCGCTGGTTTTATTTGAAGTTGTTGGCTCTGTCGGGAGCCTAATGCATGTCTGTGCTCCATTCACTGGGCGACATAGTCCTCAAACTCCTTTCTCGGCTGGATTTGGACTCTCTCCTCCACGCCTATCGCACTTGCCGAGGCACTCCCGGTTAGGTTGATTTTCTCCTAACCCTTCTCTCATCATGTTATTGTTTTGACCACCGCCCATCTCTATCAAAGTTGCAATCCGATTCTTTCGCTCGCTTGCGTGTTTTCAATCTACGGATCAAGGGAACAAGAGTGTCCGCTCCTTCTCCTTCACATAAACCGTTTCTGAAATAGATCAAAACAAACAACCAATCACGGTACCTCGAATTTTCTGAAAATAATTAAAAAAAACGTAAAAATTAAAAATAACAGTGAAAATTAAAAAGCAAATTAGAAATTAAAAATAGACAAATTTGATATTGAACTATGCCTAATCCCGACAACGGCGCCAAAACTTGATGCGTAAGATGCACACACTTAAACGCAAGTGCACGTTATCGTGACAAGTAGTATAGTCTTGATAAGACCGAATATCGTCCACAAGGATTAGGGTTCAATTACCAACTATCTATCTTTTGGTATCTATTTGGTAAATTGATATTTGGATTTGTTGTTTATAACTAAGAATTATAAAAGCTATTTAACTGTAAGGGTTTACTTCAATGGTGATGAATAGGGCTTCCACGCCTCCTCACTATCCGGTTATGTTACTTATTAATGCAATAACTTATGGTCTTCTTCTTTTGGAGAAAGTAGGTTTACGAAATCGTTTTATACTCCCGTTAGGGTTATATAAACACTCAACCCCAGTATTGCACCTTACCTACCTTTCGGTGATAAGGATAACTCTATAGGAGGATTAAGAACAAAAACCTAGTTAACCGTCACGCACTATGCGCAAAATTAGGGGTTTTAAGCCTCTCATTAACGCTACATAAATAATTGAGGTATTTTCATCCCCAATCCAAGAATGTCTACCCAACTTACAACATATTCACAATCCCCTCCTTTCGGAGTCTGATTAGAAATCATATAGTGATAATTAGTTGTCAATTAACTACCAAGCATTCAATTCAAATATTGGATAGATCTCAACAAGAAGACCAATAACTATAAGCATTCATTAAATCATAACATAAGTTTCTAGAGATTCAACATGGAAAGTCCTATAGAGGAATTAGTTCCTAGTCATTGACATGACAAGAACTAATCCCATGTTCTTCATAAACACTGAAATAAAAACAAGAAAAGGAAAAGAAATTTACTAAACTATGGTCTCCAATCTCCAAGAAAGAAAGCCTTGTGTTGTGCAAGAAGGGAACCCTTAAAAGCGCCTAGGGTTCTCCTTTTATAGCCGAAAACCGCTCCACTTTTCCCCGCAGCTTGGCCCAAAATCCGCTCAAAACCTTATTTTTCCGCTCGGCACCGCTGGCAGCATGGCCACGCCACGGAAATTTCGCAATCCGTCGGATGACGGCGCCGCGCCCGATTTCGCCGGCGAGGCGCCGCGGCTGCAACTTCGTAGCTTCTGATGTTTAGGCGTCGCGGCTCGCACTCGCCGACATGAGGCCGCGCGCCGAAGTCTTCGCAGCCTCTCGATAGTGGCGCCGCGCCCGCTTCTAATCGCAGGAGGCCGCGCTAGTGCAGGTTTCAGCCTCATTCTCCACTTTCTGCTTTCACCTGGAATCTCCTCTTTCGCCCTCTTTTAGCTCCTTTTCCGCCAATTGGCCATTTTAACCACTTTGACTCAAAAGAAAGGAAAACTATCCTAATACGACACTTATATGTGCGAAACGGGACAAAAGACTAACTAAAACTGACTCAAAAGGTGTATATAAAATACACCGATCAATGGGCGTCAATTCGCGTCTTCAAACAACGATAGTCGAAACATATTCTTACACATGCATTTAGCAGCCTTCAACCTCAGTAGGCATCGGGAGTTAGGGATTCAACATTCAGAAATTAGCAGCCTAAGAGCAATAACAGAAGTTCGAAGCCCCTTTTAATACTAGTCCAGAAATCAGCAAAAGCCCTGTCTTTTTAATTCACATAGCAATACAACCCCGAGTGAATCGACGACTTGATACGCTGCCTCGGTTCACTGTCCGGAGAAGGTAAAACTCCAACCCCTCTGAATTCTGTTGTATTTGTTCAGACCTATGTGTTTTGTGCTAGTATAATGTTAGTCTGTTTATTTTTGTTTAGTTCTGCATGGATTAGATAAATGTAAGGTTATTTCGACAAGTAGTGAAGTTCTGATTTAGTGATAAACATTTGTTTGTTTGGTCGTGTGAATGTGGGCAGATATTTATTATTGGAAAATACTCTGTGACAATCTGGTAGAAGCATACAGGGTATATCGCTTTCAGATATAATCGGATGTATACCACAGCTGTATATCTTCGTATACTTTACGATATGTGAGTATATGGGTCTTGTTATTTATGTGCGCTAAGTCTATATGAAGCATGTTTTGGTGTGTTTTTGAGTACTACAGTGTTCCTTGGCTATATTTGCAAATATTATAATCTGGAAATGCCATGTTGAGTTATTTGTCTATGTTGTATGCTCAATTTAGTCTCATATGATGAGGTACGATGTGATCTACCATATAAATGCAGAATTTCTATGTCAAGATGAAGATGGGTACCTTATTTGCCTAAACTATCCCCTGATGCTATTATGAGGGCTTCATTCTAAAACGTGCTAGCATATTCTCATTTTTTAGATTAATCATCTACTCGAATGTCAAATGCTAAATACGTGCCTATAATAAGCTTAGCCTAGTGTTCCTGTTTTATGCATGTGATATACTCTACAAGCATCTACTATGAATATGTTAGCACTAAAACACTCAGTGGTACATGGAATTAAAAACAGGGAAGCGGAATATATGTAGTGTTGGATGTCTGTTTATGTAGTGTGTATTTGGATTGATCATATAACAATACATGTTTGATATGCCTATCTGTTGAGGCTCATATTTAAAGCTAATGTGTGCCTGTTTGAATAACCAAACTGTGTCATATCAATACCTGCCTATTTGGACATCCCTGTGAATTCACTGAAATAGGGGTTGGTTTGTGGGTTGGGCCTATCACATGTAGGATTAATTGGCCTCTCTTTGAAACTGAAAATATTACGTTTTGGGGCTTATTTCTATCTCTGCCTACTGCTTACATCCGGCCAGTGTATTTACAACATATTTGAGCACTTATTGCAGCAGGTCTGCAGGTATACTGTATGTATTTTGGGTGTATACCGATCGCTTTCGGCCAATATCACCATCTGTGTGTGTACTATTAAATTAGCTTCAGTTATTGGGGTTTGTCAAAGCCCACTGCCTCGTTTAAAAGTTGCACATAGGTTGTCCAGGGTCTATAAGTCTCTTTTTCTTGCATGTGTGGGTTAGGCCCATTCAGTTTACTTGCTGACTATTACATTTTCATATAACTGCATTATTTTATTTACGGATTTGTACAACCTTAACTGCTGATTATGCCTAGGTCGCATTACATGCTTCAGACTTTGATTCGATATTTTTGGGCATATACTAATCCTTATCTTTTTTTTTACATGAAATGCATCGGAGCAAAAATGAAGAGTCTCATGGCGAGACTCATCACAAAGCTGCATCAAATAAAGATCCGCATCTATGTGCATTTCTCTATCCGCATTGGAATCCCAAAACCACCGGCGAAAAGGCATCGCCTTCTTCGAGTCATTTATTAATTTATGCCTGCCTATTCATTATTTGTAAATTAATTGCCTAACATCACTCTACTAGCAGAACCTTTAGGACATCCAAGCTTTGGGTTGCCATTAAGAGGTAGTTTGGTACTAGAAACTCGTTTCTTCTAACTTAATTATTTTATGCTAGCTATACATTGCTTAAAGTTGCATTAAATAACCTAACGACTTTCACTAACATAACTCTTCACGTAATTAAAATATTATTTGTTATCAAATTCTATAAACTCAATCATTAACATTCATATAGGAAAATTAGTCCCATTTGCTATATACCTTGCACGGTAGGCCCACTTCATAAATGCATAAATCATCTTTGCATATATAATAATATATATTTTAGCTAGAACTAGCTTTATATATTTCAAAACAAATCTCACATTTTTATGTTAGCAAATAAAAAATACTTCCTATATCTTTTACTTAAACACTTTTCAAGACATATATTGCATCTTAACATAATAATTACCCTAGGCTTGAACGGATAACCGCAAGTTAGCGGATCCTTTAGGGTGCCTAACCCCTTCCCTTTAGGATAATAAAGAACCCTTGCCCGGAATCTCACATAAGTTTTGCAGACCATAAAAATAAAGTTAGTGTTGACTTTAACCTAGTTAACATTTAGGTGTCCTAATTCACCCAAATTAATTAGGTGGCGACTCCGCGAACCCTTTTTAGCATCCCTTAGCATTTAGCACCTTTTAGCACTTTTAATATTCTAGCACCTTTTAAGCACCCTTTTTAGCATTTTTATACTATTTTTCTAATATGTTTTTCTAAGCAGGAGTTTCGCTAAAAAATAAATGTCGCGGTCGGAAAAGGGCGTGACAGAAATGGCGACTCCGCTGGGGAATTTAGGTCTTAACCACAACAGACCTATGGTTATTATTTGGCCATTATTTTTGCATTTAACTTTTGTGTTGTATTTTGTTTTATTGCTACCTACTTTACTGTTTTCCTTAAACTGGCATTCCGCTCATATTTCTTCCACTCTGGAAAATTCACACAATCACACACTACATGCGAGGTGCGCTTGGTGCATCAGCAAAATTCTTTCTTCAAAACCCAAATTTAGGAGAGTTGGTAATATACGTGGAGTGTCCTGGCCTAACCGTGGCGCGTAGAGCCTTCTCACTCGAGTTGTCCGCTCGGGAACCTTGCGTCTAGAAAAGCCAAATCTTAGAAACTTAAGATAGAGCTATACCACCCTTTATTTTTGTCACACCCCGAACCCCGGGCCCGTGACTGGTGCCCTACCTGGGCACCCTTCTACCTTAACAACTAAGTACATTGCGGAAATTAGTAACAGCTCATTTTTTTTTTTTTTCTAAAATAAACGTACGTGCAAGGGCAAAGCCGACAAGGCTGCCATATATACATAAACAATGACACAACATCGCATACGAGTCCAATCCTACATATGAATACGCACTTAAGAGTTAAATCGAACTATGACGACAAGGCCCGCCAGACTAAAATCTGCATAAGCTCGCATCAAGGATATATACCAAAAGATAAACTCCCGAACAGAGGAGCTATCCAAAACCCCGAGCAGATCTCACGCCGCTGATCACCGAACAGCGTACCTAAACTCGGCAGATTGAACGCACTTCAAGGAGGTCAATACGAAGAATGTACCAAGTATGTGAATGTAGCATCAGAATAAAATCATAACAGCTAAACAAAGCAGGAGACATGTATGATAGCCAACCTACAGCATATAATACATAAGCAAATACATCAAGGCGTGGACGCAGCCCTGAGTCATTACTCAAATATAACCACGGTCTCACGCCCATAACATCAATCATGCCCGTGGAATCTTTACTCACCGCTGATCCCATGATATAGTACAACACCAATAGCATACATGAACACCAAGTCCCACCGTGGTATAGCATCTTGGGGTTTACCTCACTTATACTCTACCCCGGGAGAAGGTGGTAAAGGTGGTATAGCATCTGGGGTTTACCTCACATATACTCTACCCTCGAGAAGGTGGTAAACAGGTGGTATAACATCTGGGGTTTACCCTCACATATACTCTACCTTGGAGTAGGTGGTAAACAGTGGTATAAAGATCTGGGGTTTACCTCACATATACTCTACCTGGAGAAGGTGGTAAAACAGTGGTATAGCATCTGGGGTTTACCCTCACATATACTCTTACCCTATCTCGACCGATCACAAACAAGACATAAGCACTACCATGTCTTTTATAAAAAGAATCCGAATTTAACCCAAGTACTACCAATAACGGAAGCATACCCGGAATCCCACATCACCGCTCAGACGTCCCAAGAACTTACATAACTGCATGACCAATTCTCCAACCGAGAGTCGCGATAACGTAATAAAACATAGTACTTGCACTCAAAGGCTATCACCGGCACACATAGGCAATTCCCAATTAATCAAGCCAAAGTACTAATCAAGGCACACATGGAATAATTCTCAATTATCAAGCCAAAGTACTTATCAAGGCACACTTAGAATAATTCTCAATTAACAACCAAAGTACTAATCAAGGCACCAATAGGATTATTCTCATTTAACAAGCCAAAGTACTAATCAAGGCACACTTAGACTAATTCTCAATTAATCAAGCCAAAGTACTAATCAAGGCACACTTAGACAAATTCTCAATTTATCAAGCCAAAGTACTAATCTTTTCAAGAGACTCCTTTTGTGAAAAATCCCAAGATACTAACACCGTAGTATCAAGGCGTGTCTATTTTTCAAAGTAAGTTACTACATTTTTTTGAAAGCTTATTTCAACACTTGAAATCAAGTAACTCAAATTTTCTTTACAATCTAGGCAACTTATGTCGATTAATCAAAATAGACAACTTTCTAAACTTTCCATAAAGCCGTTATAACCGACTTCCCATAAAGCCGTTATAACCCTTTATGGTTTTAGACATATCCATTCCTTTTATAACCAAGAGACTTATACTTATTAAAATCCAAGTATTAAATACTTTCAAATCGATTTTCTTAACTTTTAAAAATACACTTAGTCTCTTAACCTTTAGAAACCAAGTAACTTATTTTATTACTAAACTTTAGGCAATTGATGCCTTAAAATCAAGTTGCCTTTTCATTAAAATCGAGTCATTTATCTTTCCATAAAGCAAATATAACCAACTTCCCATAAAGTCGTTATATTCACTTTATACCTTCGCCAAATACAATTTCCTATCCGAGGACTTATACGCTTAAAACGGACAAGTATCACGATTTTAAAACTCTTTAAGTCCCTTAACTTTCAAAACACTTCAAGTCTCTTAATATGTAGAAAACAAGTTTCTTCTCTTAAATCATGTCATTTCTCCTCTTTAAAACAATTAAGTAAATCACTCCTCGACTTCTAAAGTCATTTTAATGACCTTTAGGTTTTGGAACTAAGGCACTAGCCAAAAGGTTTAGAAACCACTTCCTTTTCAAGAATCTATGTACTTTAAGTAAGATACTTTCACTTTTAAGAATCCAAACTTCACTAAGGAAATGGATTATACAACTTACAATTTAAACATCAAAGTACAATCGCTTAAGCACATGTAACAAATTCTACTTTAGGCAATCCAAATACAACCAAGAATGGATCATTTGAGTAGAACATACTTTCTTTATCTTAAGGAATCATGCTAGAAGAGGAGATAGTTCACATACCTTTTCGGATAATTCCACAAGCTAAGCCGAATACGCCGTACGTAGAAGTGCCAACCTATAATGGTCACAACAAGACTATCAACTTCTAGTCTCTACGTAGAATAATACTAAGTGTTTGGTCTCTAATTCTACGGAAAATCGGGCAGCACTTCCTTTGTTTCTACTCACTTTGCCACCTTTTTCAAGGTCGAATACAATAACCAACACGCCCCATTTAAGGCTCCAAACAACCACTAAACAAAGGGGATTACACGCCTTACAATACGTGTAAAATTCCGCCCCACAATTTAATACAAAGTAGTTCAAACTTCACTAGCCATCCTCGGCCAACATACTAACAATTCAAAGTCTTTTCCAATTCCAAGTTCTAAGGTCTAACATGTTATATAGTTACAAACAACTTCAATAACTACAATTTCCTTCTTTATACAACATGCGACAACTTAAACGAATAATCAACTTGAATTGTAGTCTTAAGGCTAACATGCTAGTTTTCGGATTAGGGTTCCAATAGCCAATATAATAAACAAACTTCATAATATACCACTCATGCTTGCTAATATCCATAGCTACAACAATAAGTAAGCCTTAACTACTAAAACGACCAAATTTATACCTTTCAAAGCCCTTAAAATTTCCAAGATTCAAAGTCGCGCCTTAGCAATTCTTAGCTCCTTTCCTTAGGTTCCAATCCGCTCCAAGCACTCCTGGCTTCCATGAAGAACCCATCTTCAAGTTCCAACTTCAAAGTCAAGAACTTCCTAGGTTTTCGCCATGCGACTAATACGAAAAACTCCGTTTTTCCCAAATCTTTCTATTGAGATAACCTTACAACACTCTTAGAACCTTGGGTTTAAGTCTTGTGAACAAAGGGTCACAAACTAAAATTTTTCTTGTGGGAAAGTACTAACCCGAGAGCTAACTTAAGAACAAGAAATGTTTGTGATTTTTCTAAGTGTTGGAAACTTAGTCTTGCACTAGTAGTGAGCTTATATAAAACATCGGAGGGCTTGTATTATCACAAATGTGTGTCTAGGATGAGTTTCACATGGATTGCTTAGGTGGATGTTGACTTCACAACAATATCAAGCTCAAGACTTATCATCTACTTAGGTCAAATGACCACTTTAGCCTTGCAAAATTTCGTCCAAGCTGTGGAAGGAGTGCCACGTGTCGCCTCTCATTCGTCCATAAAATTTCAGAACCCTCGTGGTCCCACAAAAATGTAAAACTCTCAAAGGGCCCCACGTGACCAAATCCAGAAAAATAAATTTCCATAATATTATTAAGTCTCATACTCTTCAAATAATGTATTTTGAGAATCCAATTCTCAACAACGAACATTTTTCCTTTCCGACGTTTCTAACATTTTCCGTCGGAAAACAATTCTTCCTTTCGCACTCAATTCCCAAGTCTTGTTTCCTTTCGACATTCTCTTTACATGTCCCGACTTACGGGTGTAACATTCTTCCCTTAGAAACATTCGCCCCGAATGTTCTTAGCCTGTCACGCTTATACAAACTCCGACAATCTCTATACTATGCCTATCAATCAAATGCTCAAGACCAACGATGCCACACTGCCACCACATAACATACGTAAACATATCAATGGACCTTCCGTCCGCGAATTTCTTCTCACAAAACTCAAGGTTACGATTTTCCCAAAACACGGATCCTTAGAGGTTCCTTTCTTTCCTTACTTGTCATACTTTCTCGCATTTCAAACTCATATAGTACACGCATAAAATCTCAAATTTTGCTTCTATTCTTCAACTCGAGTTACTATCCAAACTTGGCCATATTGTTACTTACACTCCCTAAGGCTCTTCTGCCCACGACCTAGTTCGGTGGAACGATCCACGAACTCGTATAACGATTAACTCAACTTGGGCCTGCATCCTGGACCCTATCACATAATCTGACCATTTCTATCCGACATTCACCCGATTCCATACTATCGGTTGACCGAAATGAGTCTATAACCCGACTCATCGCCACACTTAACTTCTTGTTCTTAGCCAAATAAATCTCTCTTATCTCAAGGTACTTCTTACCCTATCCCCTAATTACTAGAGGTTCGTCACATAGGTCAAGTATTTCTACTGCATAATCTTCCTATCGGGTCTTACATCGCCGTGGGCAATTACTACGTGTGAACTCTACACAACTATAGTCTCACACTTACCATTCTTGTCAACATTCTTAACTCCACACCTTAGTAATCAAAGTATTCCTACCTGGGAACTATCACCGATAATCTAGCAACACAAGGAAAACATATACGCTAGGCAAAATCTGAATCTATCAAAGCACGTATGATTCAAAAGAGTCGAAATATACTGTACTTCACGCGATGTCGCCCCGATCCCGCCCAGAGTCACGCCATCTATGCGGTCAAGGACCGCCAGAACTATAAACTCCTCTCGACTCTACCACGATCGGCCGACATCCAACACTTCTCGCTCGGGACGACACCGCGAGGAAGGGAACCAACCACGCCAAAGGTCGAGCCACCCTACCGCGCTTCCTTCTAACCGCATTCCAACTTCAGGTCTGACGGCCACAATAGTAACAACCATCCGTGTCATAACGGCATTTCCGAATGATGCTTACCACATCCGATACATCGAGGAATAGGTGGCTCGACCGAGAAGCGTCCTCTCGCTTCCTCGGTAACCTCGACCGGAGCTGGACCGCTCCTAAATACCTTGGGTCAAATCTCCCACCCGAGCCGCGGGGTATGTATCGGGTAGCCGACGAATATCTCACTGGCCGAGGCACTCGCCCAAAACTCACCGAATAACCAACCGGTCTAGCCTCTTACGCTGATCTCCGCTACCGCCTCTACCCTCTCAGACACTGCCTCGCAGACCGCCGAATAACCTCTGTCAGGAAATCAGAGTAATCGCTAACTTGGTTAATAACATAATGGCTTCCTTCATGACCTTAAAGTCCTCTCCTAATCGAGAAACCGCAGCTCGTGCTTCGGTCTCAAAACTCGCGCAGAAGAACTCGCCGATCGTGGAACAACATCCAGATACCTCGGCACGAGCCCTATCAACTCTCTCGAGTCCGACTAGTAGCTCGCTACTCCTTTGCCCTTCTCGGGCTGTTCTCCTCGAGACATACCAGTAACATAAAAATACGCCGAGAGGAATTATCTTACTAACACGCTAGTGGCACGATCTCAGAGTGAGAAGAATGTAAACCAACTCCTAAATGTCCCGTAGCCTCGCTTATGGGTGTGGCGCGCAACACACCGATAAGCAAGACTCTACTAGACACGGTCTCAGACATTCCGAGAACCGATCGCTCGATACCACTGTCACGCCCGAACCTCGCTCGTGGATCGTGCCCTACCCGGGCACCCTTCTACCTTAACAACTAAGTACATTGCGGAAATTAGTAATGACTCATTTTTTTTTCTAAAATAAACGTGACGCAAGCGGCAAAGCCGATAAGGCCGCCATATATACATAAACAATGCATACAACATCGCATACGAGTCCAATCCCACATATGAATACGCACTTAAGAGTTAAATCAACTATGACGGACAAGGCCCCGCCAGCATCAAAACTGCATAAGCTCGCATCAAGGATATATACCAAAAAGATAAACTCCTGAACAGAGGGAGCTATCCAAAACCCCGAGCAGATCTCTACGCCGCGATCACCGAACAATGCAGACTAAACTCATGCAGATTTAACGCACTTCGGGCGAGGTCAAGACGGGAATCGCATCAAGATGTGGAATGTAGCATCAGAATAAAATCATAACACTTAAACAAAGCAGTGAGACATGTATGATAGCCAACCTACGCATATAATACATAAGCCAATACATCAAGGCGGACGCAGCCCTGAGTCATTACTCAAATATAACCACGGGTCTCACGCCCATAACATCAATCATGCCCGTGGAATCTTTCCTCACCGCCAGATCCATGATATAGTACAACACCAATAGGCATACATGAACACCAAGTCCCACCTGGTATAAAGATTCGGGGGTTTACCTCACTTATACTCTTACCCCGAGTATGTGGAAAGCAGTGGTATAAAGATCTCGGGGTTTACCCTCACATATACTCTACCCTCGGAGTATGGAAACAGTGGTATAAAGATTCGGGGGTTTACCCTCACATATACTCTACCCTCGGAGTATGGTAAACAGTGGTATAACATCTTGGGTTTACCCTCACATATACTCTACCCTCGGAGTAGGTGGTAAACAGTGGTATAGCATCTCGGGGTTTACCCTCACATATACTCTACCCTATCTCGACCGATCACAAACAAGACATAAGCACTACCATGTCTTTTATAAAAAGAATCCGAATTTAACCCAAGTACTACCAATAACTAAGATACCCGTGGAATCCCACATCACCGCTTCAGACGTCCCCAAGAATTACATAACTGCATACCAATTCTCCAACCGAGAGTCGCGACAACGTAATAAAACATAGTACTTGCACTCAAAGGCTATCACCGCACACATAGGCAATTCCCAATTAATCAAGCCAAAGTACTAATCAAGGCACATGGAATAATTCTCAATTATCAAGCCAAAGTACTTATCAAGGCACACTTAGAATAATTCTCAATTAACAACCAAAGTACTAATCAAGGCACCAATAGGATTATTCTCATTTAACAAGCCAAAGTACTAATCAAGGCACACTTAGACTAATTCTCAATTAATCAAGCCAAAGTACTAATCAAGGCACACTTAGACAAATTCTCAATTTATCAAGCCAAAGTACTAATCTTTTCAAGAGACTCCTTTTTGTGAAAAATCCCAAGATACTAACACCCGTAGTATCAAGGCGTGTCTATTTTTCAAAGTAAGTTACTACATTTTTTTGAAAGCTTATTTCAACACTTGAAATCAAGTAACTCAGATTTTCTTTTACAATCTAGGCAACTTATGTCGATTAATCAAAATAGACAACTTTCTAAACTTTCCATAAAGCCGTTATAACCGACTTCCCATAAAGCCGTTATAACCCTTTATGGTTTTAGACATATCCATTCCTTTTATAACCAAGAGACTTATACTTATTAAAATCCAAGTATTAAATACTTTCAAATCGATTTTCTTAACTTTTAAAAATACACTTAGTCTCTTAACCTTTAGAAACCAAGTAACTTATTTTATTACTAAACTTTAGGCAATTGATGCCTTAATATCAAGTTCCTTTTCATTAAAATCGAGTCATTTATCTTTCCATAAAGCAAATATAACCAACTTCCCATAAAGTCGTTATATTCACTTTATACCTTCGCCAAATACAATTTCCTATCCGAGGGACTTATACGCTTAAAACGGACAAGTATCACGATTTTAAAACTCTTTAAGTCCCTTAACTTTCAAAACACTTCAAGTCTCTTAATATGTAGAAAACAAGTTTCTTCTCTTAAATCATGTCATTTCTCCTCTTTTAAAACAATTAAGTAAATCACTCCTCGACTTCTAAAGTCATTTTAATGACCTTTAGGTTTTGGAACTAAGGCACTAGCCAAAAGGTTTAGAAACCACTTCCTTTTCAAGACTCTATGTACTTTAAGTAAGATACTTTCACTTTTAAGAATCCAAACTTCACTAAGGAAACGGATTATACAACTTACAATTTAAACATCAAAGTACAATCGCTTAAGCACATAGTAACAAATTCTACTTTAGGCAATCCAAATACAACCAAGGAACGGATCATTTGCGAGTAGAACATACTTTCTTTATCTTAAGGAATCATGCTGTAAGAGAGATAGTTCACATACCTTTCGCTAATTCCACAAGCTGTCGAATACGCTGCACGTAGAAGTTGTCAACCTATAATGGTCACAACAAGACTATCAACTTCTAGTCTCTACGAGAATAATACTAAGTGTTTGGTCTCTAATTCTACGGAAAATCGGGCAAAGACTTCCTTTGTTTCTACTCACTTTGCCACCTTTTCAAGGTCGAATACAATAACCAACACGCCCCATTTAAGGCTCCAAACAACCACTAAACAAAGGGGATTACACGCCTTACAATACGTAAAATTCCGCCCACAATTTAATACAAAGTAGTTCAAACTTCACTAGCCATCCTACAACATACTAACAATTCAAAGTCTTTTCCAATCCTTTTCCAATTCCAAGTTCTAAGGTCTAACATGTTATATAGTTACAAACAACTTCAATAACTACAATTTCTTCTTTATACAACATGCGACAACTTAAACAAATAATCAACTTGAATTGTAGTCTTAAGGCTAACATGCTAGTTTTCTGATTAGGGTTCCAATATCAAATATAATAAACAAACTTCATAATATACCACTCATGCTTGCTAATATCAAAAGCTACAACAAAAAGTAAGCCTTAACTACTAAAACGACCAAATTTATACCTTTCAAAGCCCTTAAAATTTCCAAGATTCAAAGTCGCGCTTAGCAATTCTTAGCTCCTTTCCTTAGGTTCCAATCCGCCCAAGCACTCCTAGCTTCCATGAAGAACCCATCTTCAAGTTCCAACTTCAAAGTCAAGAACTTCCTAGGTTTTCGCCATGACTAATACGAAAAACTCCGCTTTTTCCAAATCTTTCTATTGAGATAACCTTACAACACTCTTAGGAACCTTGGGTTTAAGTCTTGGAACAAAGTGGTCACAAACTAAAATTTTTCTGGGGAAAGTACTAACCCAGAGCTAACTTAAGAACAAGAAATGTTTGTGATTTTTCTAAGTGTTGGAAACTTAGTCTTGCACTAGTAGTGAGCTTATATAAAACATCGGAGGGCTTGTATTATCACAAATGTGTCTAGGATGAGTTTCACACGGATTGCTTAGTGGACAAGTTCGACTTGTCACAACAATATCAAGCTCAAGACTTATCATCTACTTAGGTCAAATGACCACTTTAGCCTTGCAAAATTTCGTCCAAGCTGTGGAAGGAGTGCCACGTGTCGCCTCTCATTCGCCCATAAAATTTCTCAGAACCCTCGTGGTCCCACAAAATGTAAACTCCCTGGGCCCCACGTGACCAAATCCGTAAAAATAAATTTCCATAATATTATTAAGTCTCATACTCTTCAAATAATGTATTTTGAGAATCCAATTCTCAACAACGAACATTTTTCCTTTCCGACGTTTCGAACATTTTCCGCTCTGAAAACAATTCTTCCTTTCGCACTAATTCCCAAGTCTTGTTTCCTTTCGCACATTCTCTTTACATGTCCCGACTTACTGGTGTAACAATTTAGTGGCATGCATGATTTACCTTAGGTGGCTCTGGCCTCGCATCGACACCACAATTAGGAAGACACCAAACTTGTCGACGAGTTTTCTCAACCCAACGACCAACCAACATATTATGTGTTGTGTGACCATGATAGACAAATCCAAGCCTAATCATGACATGCCGAAGTTGGAAAAAGTGCACCGTCATTTGGTCTCCATTTCCAACAAAAGCATTACAGTTGGACGGCTTGGACAAAGCCATCATAATCTCACATAAGTGACGTTTAGGCCTACCTCTGGCATAAAGGGGTCCCCATGCATATTAGGACTCGCTTGCAATGTAACAATTTGTGTGCAACATATACTTGCTAAATGTTATTTACACTTTTGCAAAATCACGTGTTTTACACTAACGCAATTTGCTACATTTTGTCTAAAAGGATTTATCATCTCCCCCAAAAGTCGATTTGTCTTTGACTAAGAAATGACAGAGCATCGATATTTCACAAGATCAAAGGCACGGCCCAAATGATACGATCGATTCAATGGCATTTGAGCAGAACGAGTCGGAACCCGTCTTGGTTCCTATAGGCAAAACAGAGGTCTCAGGAAAGAAAAACAGCGTAGATCCGATCGAACACCTCGCCCAATTACCGCAGCAAACGGCAACCCTGCAGGCCGAAATCAAAAGGCTCTGAAACCTCACTAGAGCACTTGTCACTGCAAATAACCAAAACAATCAAAATCCTCCAAATTATTACCAGTACCCGCTTACTACATATCCCATTTACCACACTCAACCAATATACAATGCACCCATATATCCCACATAAAACCAAATGCCTGTCATACCCCAGCCAAACACAAACCAAGATAAAAGGCCACCACAGACCTATTTTCGCAATACATATGACAACCCCTTGCGATACCCACCCGTGTATACGCCACAACCAAAGGCCCATCCACTAAACATCTTCAAACCCCATATAGATGCTGAGAGAAAGCCAACCAGAACCTATACACCATTAGCAGAACCTATAACCCAAGTGTATGAGGAGCTGAAAGCCGCAGGAATACTTTAGCCAATTCCCAGAAATACCCCCAGACCTACTTCCCGAGGGCATGATAAAACCAAACATTGTGCATTACCACTCCGGTGTCGAGGGGCACGACATCGAAAACTGTTATACACTCAAGGACAAAATAGAGGAATTAATCAAAGAGGGAGTCATTCAGGTGTAGGATGCCTCCCCCAATGAGTACAATGAACCCCAAAGGAAGAGAGGTCCCTCGCCGTAACTCGCTTCCGCTCAATCACCATTTATCCAAGCAGTACCACGCAGGTCAAAAGAAGGAGATATCGAGCAGAGCACGAATACCCAAACACCATGACGCAGAGTGCAGCGCGATTGGTGGATTTGCACCCTTGTTTCCGGGTCCACCAGAGTCTTGATAAGAAAGAGCAATTTAGTTTAGCAGAATAAGTTAAGACTCATATTTAAGTTTTCATAATGTTTTGCTTAAGTTTTCATTGTAATCGAACTACGCTCGACCGATTCCTCATGGATACGCAGCGCCATATCGCTTTGGCCCCACCTTTAGAAATTTTAATTTTACCCAATTTCGCTTGTAATGAACTACATCATGACCGATTCCCCACTGGGATACGTAGCGCCTAAATCGCTTCTGGCCACACCATTAGAAAACTTTCCTTCGCTTTTGAAAATAACGAATACACATAATATACAAGAACTCCATCGAGACCCACTTTAGGCCAAACGCCTTCGTATATTCAAATCGGGACAAGATAGGAAACTGCACATGGTTGCAGTCCGCATGTGCCGTGCACGCAGATATCAAGGAACAAGGCGGCGAAGTTAAATACGAATCGACCCCCCCCTCAAACTCACAAGTTTTCTTTGAGCGCAGGTCCTCCGTATTACCATAAGCAGAAAGAAGCAGCCGAGGCAGAGGATACGACAACAATCCAAAGTTCAAAGTCCGCAGCAGAAGCAGAGAGGGGCATCGACAATCAACAGTCAGAATTCAAAATGCCGCAACAAAGTCTAGCGCATCAGCTCGGGCATAAAGTCAAATTTGCAACCCACACACACAACAAAGACATCATGGAAATTCGTCAGCGTTTAGCATGTCCGTGCAATGACAACATCTCAGTATTCATCTGGCGTATCAGGGACGACATCTCTACACATAGAATTGCACGTCTCATATGTATTTATCATTTCGTTTAAACAGGTATATCCTAATTTTTCTCAAACTTAGCTTGCAGGAGCATTTATTCTACAGGAGCATCAGCAACACGTCTAGGCAACGACGTCAGCATCAACACGTCCAGGCAACGACGTGATCAGCATTATGTCTACGCAATGACGCCAACAACAATACGTCAAGGCAACGACGTCAGCATCAACACGTCCAGGCAACGATGTGATCAGCATTACGTCTACGCAATGACGCCAACAGCAATACGTCTAGGCAACGACATCAGCAGCAATACGTCCAGACAACGACGTCATCAGCATTGCGTCTACGCAACGACGCCATCAACAGTACGTCCAGGCAACGACATCATCAGCATTGCGTCTACGCAACGACGCCAACAACAATACGTCTAGGCAACGATGTCAGCATCAACACGTCCAGGCAACGACGTCATCGCGATTGGCGCTACACAACGACGCCAAAGAAGAATACGCCCAGGCAACGACGCCAAAGAATACGCAGTAACGACGCCATCAACATTACGCCACGCAACGACGCCAAAGAAGAATATGTCCAGTAACGACATCATCAAGATTGCGCTCACGCAACGACGCCAAAGAATAATACGCCCGTGCAACGACGCCATCAACATCAAGGCCTACGCAACGACGCCAACAAAGAATACGCCCAGGCAACGACGCCAACAGCAATACGCCCGTGCAACGACGCGATCGCGATTACGCCTACGCAACGACGCCAAAGATCAATACGCTCAGGCAATGACATCGCAAGAATACGCCCGTGCAACGACGCCATTAGCATCAAGGCTCACGCAACGACGCCAAAGAATAAGACGCCCAGTGCAACGACGCTATCAACATCAAGGCTTCACGCAACGACGCCAGCAACAATACGTCCAGGCAACGACGCCAAGATCAACACGCCCAGTGCAACGACGCCATCGCGAATACGCCTCACGCAACGACGCCAACAAAGAATACGCCCAGTAACGATGTCGCGATCAACACGCCCAGTGCAACGACGCCATCGCGATCGCTTCACGCAACGACGCCATCGCGAATACGCCCAGGCAACGACGCCAAAGAAGAATACGCCCGCATAACGACGCCATCGCGAATACGTCTAGGCAACGACGTCAACATCAACACGTCCAGGCAACGACGTCATCAGCATTGCGTCTCGGCAACGACGCCAGCAACAACACGTCCAGGAAACGACGTTATTAGCATTACGTCTAGGCAATGACGTCATCAGTATTATGTCTACGCAACGACGCCAATAATAATACGTCTAGGCAACGACGTCAGCAGCAACACGTCTACGCAACGACACCATCATCAGCGCGTCTACGCAACGACGCCAGCAACATTATGTCTACGCAACGACACCAGCAGCAACACGTCCAGGCAACGACGTTACCAGCACAACAAGTCCGAAAACAACGCTGATTCCGAAAACGACGCCAAGTCCGAAAACGACGCCAAGGCCGAAACGACGCAAAGCCCAAAGACGACGTCATCAGCATATCACATCTACTCAACAGGGCTTCAATCTAAAGAGGCAGTTGCAGCAAGGATAACATATCCGCATTCACAATCGCAACACGTCTTTGCAAGGGCGAAATCACAGCATTTGCAGCAGACATCACACTTTTGCAGGATAACATTTTCTACTCACACAGTTACATTGCTTATAAATTCATGCGTTATCATTTTGTCTTAACAGTTATGCACTAACCGTTTGTTTAAGTCTTAGCATGCAGGAGCAGGAGCACAACGTGGATTTTCTCTACAAATAACCTGGCAATTTGTCGGTCAACCTTCCCAATAACGACGTCGCCTCAAGCGCTTGGCCCACTCATTCCGCATCACCATAAACCCAAAGAATATCACCAACACCAGACACCCTGTGTGTTCAAGCCAGTTTATTTTATTTTTATTTTACACCACAATCCAGTGTCGTCATAACTCGATACTGGGACAAATTTTAAGTCCGCGTTAGCCCACCCTGGTGTTTTTATCATGGTAGCCCAATGTCGTCATAACTCGACACTGGGACAAGTTTTGAGTCCGCGTTAGCCCGCCTTGGTGTTTGACCATGGTAACCCAGTGTCGTCATAACTCGACACTGGGACAAATTTTGAATCTCGCCACCGCTTAATCGCTCAACATTTTAATTCGAGGATCGAGACAAAATCAAGCATGAGTCAACGCTTTGTCCAAGATTCTTCCATCATCTCCATACAAAGAGGACAAGTTGTCGACACCCAATTTTGACCCTCGCCCAAATATTAACTACAAAATTACATTAAATTTTTATAATAATTTGTAATAATTTTATAATAATAAAATGCAATAATAAAACACTAACACAAGCACAAATAAGCAATTTAATAATGGCACCGCATCTTACGTAGAATATTAAGCACTTAGAGTCCCGCGCCCGCATTTATTAAAGCCCTATCATAATTCTTAAATGATAATTAATAATAAATACGTAAATAAATAAATAATTTAACAATGACGTCGCGCCAAATAGCATAGCCGCATTTATTAATACGCAAAGCAACATCATAATTATTGTAATAATTTAAAGCATAAATTAAATAATAATGCACAATAAATAAGATTTTAAATAATAGCACCGCATTTTAAGTAAAAGCATTAAGCAATCCTTAAATATCATACCTGCATTTAGCATTTAAATAATTTAATCTAAACTCCATTCAATTTTAATTTAACATCGCAAAATACACATAATAAATAAGTTTTAATAACAGCATCACATTATAAAAATTAAGCACTAATTAAATAGCACACCCGTATTTATTTTTGTAATAATTTAAACTCAAACTTAGACTAATAAAGCACCTACGAAGAATTCTCAGGCGGCTGATAAAGCGGAGGACACCTCAGATTAGGTGTTGGCAACGATCACAAGCCTTTACGATTCGAGGAGAGGGACAAGAGTTAGAAAACCCTTTTTAAATTCTGAAAATCTGCAGTGGCGCCGCGGCGCTGACCTAAATTTTCTGAGTTCAGCTCTTACCGAGTTTTCAGTCCATGTTTGTCCTCGAATCATCTTTTCATTTGCATATGTTTCCTCCTACACACACCAAAAACAACACATGTCGTGTAATAGAAAAGCAATTTGATCATTACTTCTTGTTCTTCAAAATTATAACTAGAAATTTAACTATAATTTAACTAGACTGAAAGAAGAAAATAAAAAAAGTAAAAATTATGGGTTGCCTCTCATAAGCGTTGTCGTTAACGTCATTTAGCCGGAAGCAAATAATCTTTACTAGTACCCCGTGGATACTTCACCAACCGGTCTGTAATCTGAACAATTATTATTGTCGGTCTCACTTCACATACACCAATTCTATAAAACACATAAAAGGGTAGTACTTTTATGCTTGCCCCCAAATCACCCAATACTTGTTTGCATTCAAAATTCCCTATAGTGCAGGGAATAATGAAGATCCATAGATCTCTAGACTTCTGGGGGTCCCCTTGAGGGTATGGACTTTCTGTTTGGGGATCAACAATGACAGCTGGTGGTGTCTCTTCTGCAATGGGCTGGTCCTCAGTAACCTCTTCTTTCTCTTCACCAACTATCTCTTTCAATTCATCATTATTCTCAACAGCTTGTTGTGGTTTAGGTTCCTCAATCTGCTTACCACTTCCCATAACTGTGTCGCTAGACATATTTTCTTGAGTTGCATTGATTATCTTATCCATCAGCTGCCCTATTTGTGTTTTCAAATTTTTTAGGGACAACCTTGTTTCAGCCATAAACTGAGTTTGGCACTTGGTGATCATGAGTATGACTGCCTGCAACTCATTTAGATCTTCCTGTGGAATCTGTGGGTTAGGCTGTTATTGATGATTCTGCTGCCCCTGATAGTAGTAGACCATTTTTTTTAATTAACTTTACCTACAAAATAAGAAAAACAAATAAAAAGATGCTCGCAGAACAAGTTAGAAGAAGCAACCAAATTAGAAATAAAATAAGATAAATATATATTGACAATAAATTAATCCCCGATAATGGCGCCAAAAACTTGTTCGCGATATTTATGTGCTTACGCAAGTGTACGTATCGCTTAAGTAATAAAGATCTGTAAGACCGAGTTATCGTACTCAGGGATTAACTTGTCAATTACCTATAGTCTGAATTTAAGTCTCTATTTGGTTATCGATAATTTGATGAAATTATTAATCTAATAATGCAGTAAAGATATAGACAGTAATCACTAATTAGAATCACGTATGGGAAAGATTAGGAATTCTCACATTCATCAACTATCCACCCTATTATTCCATTAATACCTAGTCTTCATTCTTCTTCCTATTGAGATAGCAGGTTAACTAACATGTTCTATATTCCGGTTAGGACATATAAAAACTCAACCTAAGTGGGAACTTGCTATATTTCTATGATAAATTCTACCACATGGGAGAATTAAGAACAATAACCTTAAACACTACATAAGTATCGGGGTATTTTCGTTCGCGATTTTAACCTATGTCTAAACAACTATAGCATATTCAAATCTCCATCTTCAGATCTCGATTTGAAATCATATAAGTTATGATAATTAGTGATCAGTTAATTATCAAACAATCATTACAAGTTGAATAGATTTCAATAACATTGAAGAAGAAATCAAACTATAACATTAATATCATAATGAGGGGTTCAAGCGAATTCGGCTTAAAACCCTAACAAAGTAATTAGTTCATATAAAGGAATTACAAACTAAGAATCTCATACATATGCTAATACTGAAGAACAAAGAAGAATTGAAATTGCAAAAATCCTTAAGCTCCAAATCTGTTCTCAAGAGGTGATTTATGGTCCCTGAATAATGAGCCAAAACCTTCATTTATACTTGTACCAAAACCCTTTCTGAGTCTTAGAGTTTATGACTGAAATTCGGCCCACTTTTCTCAAATTTCCACGTCGGCGCCGCGGATCTGGCAGGGTAGCACTTCAGCGCTAATCAGACAGAAAATCACAGGGGCCTCTGATATTTTGTTGTTGCGACTCTGCTGGGTGGCGCCACGATGTCAATCGGTAACACTGACGCCTACGCCTCTTTCTTCAACTCGTGATCAAAGCCATGCCCTTCATATTCAAGGCCACGACTCTTAGCCATTTTTCGTCCGAATTTTCGCCAGATTTATTCTATCTTCCCGGGACTCCTTTTCTGCTCAAATTTCAACCCCTTTGCATATGTTTTCGCCTCTTGTCCATTTTAGGATCGATGTGGCTCAAAATAAAGAAAAACAACCCTAGCACTATACAAAACACAAAGAAAAAGGGAAACATACTAACTAAAAGGACTCAAAAAGTGTATATAAATAGACTCAACAATGAGACCAAGTTATCACCAAGAAACATACATTAACCAGATGTCGAACGTCTGATATCAGGACAACCGACCCAATCTGCATATGTATAAGACACAAGTATGGAAACGGATAAAGTATACAAATGCGAGCTGTAATCAAGTGTGCCCTGGATGTATTGTATAATGCGTTTGAGCGCATGCATATTCTCAATCTGTGGATTATGCATAAACAAATACATCTGCTGAACTGCATATGTAATGTCAGTCCTTGTGAAAGTAAGATATTTGAGTACCCCTGCAAAGCTGCGATAGTGGGTGAGATCCTCATATGGTGTGCTAGGCATAGCACTCAGTTTCGATTTGGTATCAAATGGAGTGGAAGTAGACTTACAAGATGACATAACAACTCTCTCAATGATCTAAGTGGCATATTTCTTCTGTGATAAAAATAGACCACCTGAATGACGAGTGACAATAATACCCAAGAAATAAATCAAGGGCCCCAAGTCTTTCATAGCAAATTCTGAACTGAGAAGTGACATGATAGACTTATGCAGATCATCAGAAGAAGCAGTCAATATAATATCATCTACATACAAAAAATGTATGTCAGAGAAGTTCCACGATGATATATAAACAGTGAATGATCATATCTGCTGTGAGAAAATACAATAGTAGATACTTAATCTGCAAATCTTTTATACCAAGCTCGTAGGGCCTGCTTAAGTTCATACAAGAACTTTTTCAGCAAACAGATATGATGAGGATGATTGGGGTCTCGAAAACCCAAGGGTGTTGATGCATATATACTATCTCCTTAAGATCACAGTGTAAGAAAACATTATTCACATCTAACTGATGAATGTGTCATGCTTTTGATAGAGCCAAACTAAGAACGGTGTGAATGGTAGCCGGTTTAACCAATGGACTAAGCGTCTCACCATAATCCACGCCAACTTGTTGAGTATTATCATCACCTACAAGACGAGCATTATGTCTCTCAAAAGAACCGTCAAAATTTTCTTTATGAGTAAAAATCCACATAGACCGAATAATATTAACACCATATAGACGGAACACTAACTCCCACGTCTTATTTTCAATAAGAGTATTATATTCGTCGGTCATAGCCAATTTCCAATTCGGGTCATGTAGTGCAGACACATGATTACGTGGTAGTGGGGATTTAGAGACATTAGAATTGAGATTAAAATGTCATTTTGGTTTTAAAATATCTGTTTGACTATAAGTAACGAGCCCTTGATTCGAGGTAGAGTTGGGTGGATTTTGGGAAATGTGTAGGGACAAAGGACGGATCGCCAAGAAGCCCAATAATCAAATACGGGCTAAGCCAATATCCGGAGTGGGAAAAACATCGAACAAGAGAGATCGCAGATTGATCGCGTTTCGCCCATCGCGTAATCGCGAATAAAGTGGTAATGGATCGCGGGCCAACAGTAGTGGGTACGCTTGGTGTATTTTAGTCACGGGATAAGTCCGATAAATGGTAGATAATATATGGTGAGACCTCATCATCTAAAAAATTATATGAACTAGACACGAGACTACTCACTTTAGCATACAAAAATTGGGTTTCATAAAAAATAACAAGACGACTAATTATGATTTTTTTAGAAGATAAATCAAAATATTTATAACTACGATGATTAGATGAATAACCCAAAAACACACAAGAAGTAGAACGGACTTGAATTTTGTTAGCATAAACACCAAAAGACCCTAAGATGTGAATACGAAGGATTCTTATTATAGAGAATTTTAATGGGAGATTCATATGCTAACTCTTTGGTATGAAGTACGTTAAGGAGGTAAGTAGTCATTTGTAGTGAATGATTCCAAAAGGAAGGGGGTACGGAAGCATGAGCTAATAAAGTTCGGACAATATTATTAATGATACAAAATTTTCGTTCGGTTTTCCCATTTTGTGAGGACGTATGAGGACAAGAAAAATGAATATGCCATTAGCATCGCAAAATTCCCGAAACAACCCATTATCGTATCCTTGTCACTATCACATTGATTGTTTTTAGTTTTCCGTTCGAATTGGGTACAGATGGATGCTCTAATTATTAAGAAAGTGAAAAAACTTGAGACTTTTTGGATAACGGAAAGGTCCACAAAAAATTAGAATAATCATTCAAAAATAGACATAATAACGATGACCCAAAGAACTTAAAATGGGAGATTTCCATAAATCACTATGAATAACGTCAAAAGGCATTAAAGTACGAGAAGTAGATGGTACAAATGGTAATCAAATATGTTTCCCTAACGGACAAGAAGGACAAAATGGAGGACTACACGTACCCTTACAAGAAATAAAATTGTTTTTATGCAGACAAGAAATACTAGACGATCCCGGCTGACCCAAACGTGCATGTCACAAAGAAGAAGCAAGGACTGCAAAATTAGACGACATAACTTGACTCGTGGAAGTGATAGTAGTTGTGATTAGATAAAGCTCTCATCTACTATTGCATCTCATTAGAGGTAACTTCGTTTTAAAATCCTTCGCAAAAAACTCAAAGGGATCAAAATTAACAGAAACTCAATTATCAATGGTGAATTTTCGGACATTCACCAAATTTTTAATTAAGTTAGGGACATGAAGGTATTTTTCAAAACTATAGGTAGACGTGGGGAAAACAAAGTTGTATGTCCATAACCACGAATTAGAATTGAGTTGTCATTACCAACAATTATACCATGATTTTTGCTCAAATTTGAATAAGATGAGAGTGTACCTTGATCAGACATCATATGAAAAGTGACATTAGTGTCCATGTACCAATTTGCACCCAGAGGAGTTAATCCAAGTGTATGCATTGCGGCCTCAATATATGTAGGCGTCGGTATCTAATTTGGGCCCGAAACATAGAAGGACTGCAGAGGCCGAGGCCCAAGCTGGCATGTCTGCTGCCCCGGCCCATTATTGTACCTTCTATCTCCACAGACCGAAAGACTGGCTTGATCAGAGTCAAATCGCCAGCTTCCCAAAAATTGGGTGTAAAATAGGGGTTGTTGGGCCAATAGCCATCGACCAGCCCCACGCCGCGAGGCTAATCGACCGATTAGCCTTTCTACCACCGCCCGAGGCCAACTTCTGTTACCACCAATGTTCCGTCCGCCACTGTTACCACCGCGATTGCCGCCGTAATTTTTGTCATTATTTTTATGATTTTAACCCTTTTTGCTTCCACCGTTGTTGCGGTTTTGACCTGAATTTTCAGAGAATTAATGAGGGTCGTCTGACGTGGTCATCAACATGACAAAATTTGAACCGACAGTCACTTTTTTTGTCAAGCCGGTTTCTTCTAACGTGAGCATGGAACGAGCCTAATAAAAGGGTGGTAGAAGATTACTCTGACGAAGCAGTGTGCCAACACCATTAAAGGCCTCAGATAGGCCTGCAACCATTTGGAAAACAAGACGATCATTGGTAACGGGCGAACCAACATTGCGGAGTTGGTCCGCCAATTCCTTAAGCCATTGACAATAGGATAAAACATTAGGAAAATCTTTCAAGTTGACATGTGAAAATTCCTTCTCAAGAGTGACAACAAGAGAATTTTTGTTATCTTGGAATATATCATGCACCTTATTCCAGGCAGCTATTGTTGTCGCGTCAGGTTCAATTATCGTCTGTAAGAGGTTGGTAGAGATAGTGGAATAAATCCACTAGAGAACGGTAGCATCAAGGGTCGTCCATAACGTAGGATTAGCCTGGGGGTAGGCACCTTCTCTATGCCAGATACTGAGGGAATTATGTGATGGAGGATGTGATGCGAGCGTGCGTGAACTTTGAATAATTCCGCCCACATCGCGTATTGGACATTTTCCATCTCAAGAACAATAGGGATGTGGTTCTTGATGTTGGAAATAGTAAGGGCTGGATGAAACAAATTATTTGACGTAGACATAATGAAAGAACAATAGGATGAATTAGGGATTCGGAAGAAAATTTGGGAAGAGATGAGGAAAAAGAGGCACAGAAACCGAGAAAGGTTCTCGAAAACCCATACAGTTTTGAAAGGAGTGGAAGTGTTTTTGGAAGGAGGTATTTTAGACCTAGACTTCTGATACCCTGAAAGAAATAATCTCTTGATTATATTCGTTATTGAAGAGGTATATATATGGGTGAGCGGGTCCGAGTATCCTAACGTTTTTTAACTACCCGGACCCTACCCAATAAAAGATCGATTCCTAAATTTATTATCCGTAACCTACCCGAACCCTGCGATTTCGGGTAGGTTCCCCATACCCTATAAATTTTTGATAACTTTTTTTTCCTAGGGAGCCATGCACCAAGGAACCAAGTTGGAATATATTTTATTGAGGTGACCATGAGATGGAAGGGCTGAACTTTGGCAGCTATGTAACCGCTAATACTTCATATTATCTTTTCATAAATTCTAGAGTGATGCAGTCATGCAGAGGTATGTGTGAGTTGGTTTCTTTTTTATTGACGGAGGAACCGCAACCGCTATTCTTCGAGCGAAGACAGCAGAACTCCGCATCGACGCAATACCGCAAACCACGCCGCTTAATTAACTACACTTGGCAAGCCACGCGCGATGCATCAACCAAGCATGCGATGCAGAGATCGAACTCGCGATATCATGGCCCCAAGGCTTCATCACACACTAATTCTGGCTACCTCATGAGTTTGTATGAGTTGGTTTCTCTTATTATTAACATATGAGATATTCTATATTATTTGCCATCTACGTATTTTTATTTTAATCCGAAATATCAATATCATATAACGGTGACAGTTTGAGCAAGATTCTTGGCGATCGTTGGCTATTTGAGTCCAAAGATTTCTATATTACATAGCAATGATATTTGAGCAAAGTACTCATTCAAAATTCTTAGCAGCTATGTGACCGTCAATATTTCATAATCTTTCTTATAGATTCTGAAAGCAGATTTAATGAAATTAAAAAAGTAAAAATATTTAATATTTTATAGGTTTCGGGTATAGGTTTCGGATCCGGATACCCTGTCTCTATTTTCCAGAATCGAAACCAGACCCGACAATGATCGGTTCCTAATTTTACTACCCGAACTCTACCCGTTATTATAATATATCTATCCGGAACCTACCTGTTAGTGTCAGTATCGGTCAGATATCCGGGTACACTGTACTCGTGCTCACCCCTAGATATATATACAATTTACAATCTCCAAATCATATTTCTACTATACTTCTAAAATCCTAATTATACTTGAACAAGAATTCTATCACTATGGTAAGTTTGTATACAACTTGATTATAATTTCGGTCACCTTATTTATTGCGGATTCCGTGTATACAATTTGTGTATACACGGTATATTTGTCAGTTACTTTAAAAATAATTAATGTCAAGAGTAAAGTAGGAAAAAATTAATTAATTTTATTTTGTTTTTAGAAAGTGATCAAGTAATTTGGGACGTATATTTTCAATAATGTGGCCAAGTAACATAAAACAGATGGAGTAATAGATATTAATGATTTACAATAAAATATGAAAGGTTGCAAAGTTAATAATAATTGAGACTATTTAGGCTTACCTGTACACAGATTAAGGATCCATTTGGCCATAAAAAAATCACTTTTGTCCGGAAAATGTTTTCGCGGAAATCAATGTTTGGCCATGGAAATTTCAAATATAATCTGAAGTTGTATTTGAAAAACACCAAAAAACATTTTTTTACTTTCAATATATTCAAACTACCAATCATGTTTTTATCTTCAACTTCAACTTAACTCCAAAATACCAAATAAAGTAAAAAATATTTGATTTTCATGGACAAACGCCTACTTAATATACAATTAGCGGTACTTGGCTGACTCAATCAAAACGGTAATGGGTTTTATTACAAAGTGCTATTTACTTTAGGAATTTTAAAGGCTTTTATTAGTCCCTGCTACGTGGTTGATTCAGTCAAAACAGTAATGGGTTTTTATTACAAAGAGATAGTAGTATTTACTTTAAGATTTTTAAGGATTTTATTAATCCATTTAGTTAGTAGAATATGGAGAGAAATGAAAGGAAAAATGTCAAAAACTGGATTAAAAAATATGCAAATGAAGGTCATAGAGAGGTGTCACGTCATATTGTCTATGTCTAGCTTTATATTATATATAGATTATTTTTTGTGTAGCTAACACTGAAATACTATCTACAAATCTAGAATTTAACTTGAAAAAAGGAATTTTTAGATTGTGTTCAAAATTGAATAGGGCAAGCTCTTGAACCCGAGCCTCGGAGAATTAATTCATGGTTAAGGATAGGAATACCTATTCACATTGCTTAGTCATTGATAAATAGTATATATATTCCCGTGATATACACTTCCATAATTAAGTGTATATCACGATTTTGCCTTATTAATTAGTGTAACATAATTGTAATAATGAGTATTGTACACTTACTATAATTATTGAATTCCTGTAATACTAGAATAAAGTTTTGAGATTAGAGTAGGAATAAGATTTTCCTATTATGAAAATTGTAAATTATATATATTCTTTTTCATTAATGAAAATAATCAAGGGGATTATTTATTTCATGGTATCGGAAGTCTTGATTTCATATTTTCCTCTCAAATTTCCATCCAAACATCCTCGGTTTCTGTGCCAGGAAATTCCTTTTCTCTTCCCAAATTTTCTTCCAAATTCCTTTCTCACGTCGTTCATTGCTATTATGGGTAAGAACATGTTTCACCCTGCCCTTACTATTTCTAACATCAAGAACTACATCCCTATCGTTCTTGAAATAAAAAATGTCAAATACGCGACGTGGGCCGAACTGTTTAAAGCTCATGCACGCTCGCATCAAGTACTCCATCACATTATCCCCGCGGCTCCGACTAATATGGAGGTGCCTAAACCCGCAGATGATCCTAAATTGTGGACAACTCTTGATGCTACAGTTCTTCAGTGGATTTACTTCACTATATCTACCGAAGGGCAAACGATTATTGAGCCTGACGCTACAGCGACCGTTACTTGGGATATAATACATGATATATTCCAAGATAATCAAAATTCTAGAGTTGTTAATCTTGAGTAGGAATTCTCTCACGTCAACATGGAAGATTTTCCAAATGTTTTAGCTTATTGCAAAAGGTTGAAAGAATTGACGGACCAACTCTGCAACGTTAAAGCACCCATTACAAATGATCGTTTTGTCCTACAAATGGTTGCAGGCCTATATGAGGCCTATAGTGGTGTTGGCACACTTCTTTGTCAGAGCAGTCATCTTCCTCAATTTTATCAGGATCGTTCCATGCTTACTTTCAAAGAAGCCGGCTTAGCAAAAAAGTCGGCTACCGGCGCTAGTCATGTGGTCATGATGATGTCGTCCGACAATTCTCATGGTTTTGTTAATAATTCAGGCCAAAACCGCAACAACGATGGCGGCAAGAAAAGTAAAAAAACGTAAAAATAATGGCAAGAATTGAGGCGACAACAATTGTGGCAATCAAAACAATGGTGGCAACCAGAGACTCCTGGCAATGGCAAAGAAGAATAAAATTAGGCTCGTTAGCCGCCCCTATGCAGTGGAACTGGGCCAATCCGTCTAGGCCATACAGTGGCTATTTTCCTCCATCTGGGCCATACAGTGGCTATTTTCCGAGCCCATACTGGGGAAACTGGGCCCCATTTTCACAACACCAGTGACCGGGCCGTCCAGCCGACAAATAAGTAGTTTTCTGGGGAAGAGTGCAGGTTGGGCTCTACCCACATGCATTTCAGGCAGTGGGCCCCACACCGATTCCAATCGATATTGAGGCTGCGAAACACACATTTGGATTAAATTCCTCGGACCCAAATTGGTACATGGACACCGAAGCCACTACTCACATGACGTCCGACCAAGGTACTCTCTCGTCTTATTCCAATTTGAGCAGTAATCGTGATATAATTATTGGTAATGACAGTTCATTTCCAATTCGTGGTTACAGTCATAAAACTCTTTCTCCCCCCCCCCCCCCCTCCATCCACATTTTGTCTTGAAAAATACACTTCATGCTCCTAAATTAATTAAAAATTTGGTGTTTATCCGTAAATTCACCACTGATAATTTTATTTCTATTGTTTCTATCCTTTTGGATTTTATGTGAAGGATTTGAAGACGGGGATTCCTCTCATGAGATATGATAGTTGGGGAGATCTTTGATAATCATGCCCACCTCTGATATCTTGAGTCCAGCCTTGCCATTTACTTTTGCAGCCCTTGCTCCTTCCTTATGACATACTCGTCTAGGTCATCAAGGGTTGTCAATTGTCTTCCTTAGATAAAAATAATTTTATTTCTTGTAAGAGTACGTGTGGTACTCCAATTTGTCAATCTTGTTCCTCAGGAAAAAATATTAGATTGTCGTTTGTAGACTCTAATTCTCGTATTTTAATGTTATTTGACATTATTCATAGCGATTTATGGACATCTCCTGTTATCTTTTCTTTGGGTCATCGTTATTATGTTCTTTTTGGATGATCATTCTAATTTTTATGAAACCTTCCGTTGGCGAAAACTCTCACGTTTTTTCCACCTTTTAAAAATTTAGAGCTTTCATCCGTACCCAATTTGAACGGAAAATTAAGAATATTCAATGTGATAATGGAAAAGAATATGATATGGGATGTTTCGGGATTTTTGTGATACTAATGGTATCAATTTTCATTTCACTTGTCCTCATACGTCCTCACAAAATGGGAAAGCCGAACGTAAAATTCGTACTATTAATAATATTGTCCGAATTTTATTGGTCCATTCTTCCGCACCTCTATCCTTTTGTCATCATGCTCTATAAATGACTATTTATCTCCTTAACATTCTTCCTACTAAAGGTTTGTCTTATTCACCCCCCTTCAAATATTATTTAATAAGACACATTCATATTCACATCTTAGGGTCTTCGGGTGCTTATGTTATCCCCTATTTCCGTCTACCACAATTAACAAACTTCATGCCCGGTTTACCCCTTGTGTGTTTTTGGGTTATCTGTCTAATCATCATGGTTATAAATGTTTTGATTTATCATCTAATAAAATCATCATTAGTCGCCCTGTTATTTTTTATGAAACCCATTTCTCTTTGCTAATGTGCGTAGCCCCGAGCCTCGTTCGTATAATTTTTTGGACAACATCGTCTCTCCGTATATTATCAACCATTTTTCGGACCTATCCAACGCCCGAAATCCGCCAACGTGCTCCATCGCCTATCGACCTACTTGCCCGCCTTACCCTCCGCTTTCCGCCCCGCATGGGCGCCGCTCCAATTTTCGTAACTGAGCTGGGCTTGTCCAAATCAATATCAAACTAGTCCAAGATCGGCCACCACGGATTCAGCTTTCACCGCCATGGGCCCACAGCTTGTTGACCAGTCCGTCGCCTATCCCAATATTTCCTAAAATTCAATCAATTCTCCCTCGAGTCATCGACCATTCACTCGTAGTCAACGGGGTATTTTTAAACCAAAAAGACATTTTAATTTAAATTCTAATATTCTTAAATTCCCTCTACCCCGTAGCCCGTGTCCGCCTTAAATGATCTGAATTGGAAATTAGATATGATTAATGAATATGATGCTTTTATTATGAATAAGATGTGGGAGTTGGTACCCCATCCTTCTGGTGTTAATATTAGTAGTTGTTAGTCGCATTTAATTGAATTCAAGACAAGTTATTATAAATACAAGAGCCTTCTCCCGGGATGAAGCCTTAGAAGGAAAAGTACTCTTTCTTATTTGGTCAATTCCTGCATAAAGGTATAGTCTATCTATAAGAGGAGATCATATGAAAAACGTAACCGGTTCCTTTTTGTGTTGTGAAACGTATTAGCTTGAATTTCCTACCGTTCGAATCGCTTAGCCCTACCCGACTCACAGACCGAGAACCGGTAGGTGATGTAGACGGGGAGATGGCCGAGACGGCGAGGCCCAATAATCGCCACCCACAACAAGAAGGTTTTGTTACCGCCAGTTGCTGGATGGTTTCATTGCGATGAATGAAGGAAAGACTCCCTCAATAACAAGAGCTACTTCTTGTTTTTACTGTAAGAAGAGTTCAAACAGGAGAACCCGATCCCGAATGTTGAGTCCATGCAAACCTACTTTCTCGATGAAGCTTCTTTTTCGGGTACTAGTAATACAGTTTATTACAGGTCAATCAGTTCTAATCTTTCCTTAGCCTAGTGCTACGTCCTACTCCAACTCTTTGCTATACCACTGCGGGGAATAATCCTGGATCTTTCGAAGCTTGTTCTATTCTTCAGTTAGATGTGAAAAACGTTTTCATACATGATGATCTTAAGAAGACCGTTTACATGCATCAACCCTTGGGTTTTCGTGAACCCAAATATCTCATGTATGTTTATTGAAGAAGTCTGTGTATGGGCTTAAGCAGGCTTCACGGGCTTGGTATAAGAGATTTGCAGACTATGTTTCGTCTATTGGATTTTTGCACAACATGTCTGATAATTCATTATTCATATATCGTTGTGGTTCTTCCCTGGTTTATATTTTATTATATGTGGACGATATTATCTTGAATGCTTCTACTGATGCTTTGTGCAAGTCTACCATGACCATGCTCAGTTCTGAGTTTACTATGAAAGACTTGGGGCATTAGTTACATTTTGGGGATTGATATTTTTCATCATACGGGTGGGTTGTTCTTATCCCAACGACAGTATACAACTTAGATTATTGAGCGTGCTCGCATGTCCTCGTGTAAATCTATTTCCGCTCCAGTCAATGCTAAGCCCAAGTTGGGTGTTGCGGCTGACTTAACTTATGAGGATCCGACCCATTATCGCAGTATTGTTGGGGCTCTTCAGTATATTACTTTTACAAGACCATATATTATGTATGTCATACAACACGTGTGTTTGCTTATGTATGATCTTAGGGTTGAACACATGAATGTGATCAAATGCATTATTCGCTACATCCAGGGAACACTTGACTATGGCTTACATTTATATCCATCATCGACATCTACTCTTGTCTCGTATGCAGATGTTGATTGAGGTGGTTGTCCTGATACCAGACGTTCCACGTCCAACTATTGTATATTTCTTGGTAATAACTTGGTCTCATGATCTGCTAAGCGTCAGTCTACATTGTCGTTCTAGTGCAGAGGCCGAGTATCGAGGGGTGACCAATGTGGTCTCTGAATCATGTTGGTTACGTAATCGTCTGTTAGAGCTTCATTGTCCTATTCAGAAAGCTACCTTGGTGGATTGTGATAATGTAAGTTCTATTGACCTTTCTGGTAATCCGGTTAAATACTATGAGACTGTCATACCCTTGGCAAAGAAGTTCGAAGTTATGAGGAAATTCGTAGTTCGAAGATTTTTTAAAGTTTTAGGACTATTGTAAGGGTTAAAAGATCGAATGAATCTTGCCCAAGTAGTTTTAATGTTACGACAAAATATGTAAAGGCAAAAGGATCGAATGATTCTTTCCCAATTGTTTGTCCGATGTAAACGTTGAATGAAAATGCATTTTGTTCGAAATTTTCCTCGAATATATTCATTTGCATATGTTTATCTCCGGGAAATCGATAAAATCTTTAGTCTTACGAGCTAATAAATTTGTTAAGTCCTTAACTAGGGACTGCCTTCATAAAGGTTTCCGGAGCAAAAAATAAGCAATGTTCCAAAATCATATTTCTAAGGCACCGAACCAAATAAGTCTAGCCTATTCTTAAAGACACATGTATTGTCTGAAAGTTGTGAATGAACAAAGTTCCAACTTGCATGCCCAAAATAAATGAGAGACGCATTATTCATAAACATAAAAATAAAGTCCTAATATTTAGTCATTAAATGACCCGAAACCGAAAGAAATTTCTCGGTATAAAGCAAACTAAAAGTAAAAGTTTGTACCCAAAAAATTGTCTAAGTTAACTTTAAGACCGAAAAGAACTTTCATTCAGCTCAACACAAACTCAGTGATCATTTGTTTAAGTAAAACTCTGAAATCAGAGGCAATTATCCCAAATTGGGTTAAGGTTTTATTTAGCTAAGTTATTAAAAACAAGAAAGCAATAACAGATACTGAAAGATAGAAAAATCATGACTATAAGAGGTATTCATTTTATAAAAAAGACCAGTAAACGGCTAGAGCAAAAATGTTGGGAAAAGGGAAATAAATACAAAGGCATGAAAGACTAGATCTTAATCGGACTCGGATCCGGAGTCCTCTAGGTCATCTTCTCCTCAATCTCGGAGATCCCATCTCGAGCCTGTTCCAAAGTGTACCTCCGGACGTTCCAAGTTATATACTCAGTTCTCAGTATTGTCCGAGCTGACTCATCTTCCACATAGATATGTGTTTGATCTCTTTCGGCCAAGGCTTGGTGGAGTTGGGCCGAAATCTCGCTGTTAATTTGGTTTGAGGCTTCGAGCTCATTACTCATCCCTTTGTTGGTTTGGTCTTGTTAGTCGGCTTGTTCCTGATCCAACTTCAGTACAGCAAGGTCGATAGCCCTCTCCGCATCCATTGCGGAAATCTCGAGGTCAAGGTGGTCAATCTCAATATTAAGGAAGTCTATCTTCTATGCTTGATAGTACTGAACCTCTTCTTGTTCCCCGAGCTCTTAACTGAGGACTTCGACGTCTTGGAAGATTTTTTCATTCTCCTTATAATTTTTTTTGTTTTCATCAGTGACAAGCTCGAGGTTATTCATTTCTTCAAGGTAGTCTCCTTTAACCCGATCAAGCTCAGCTCGGACGATGGGAAAGTCACTGACCTACTACAGTTGAGCCTCTCTCTAATGAAGAAGCCCTTTGAGATGCTGGATCTTTTTTTTCTGGGCATCCAATTGACTTTAAGGTGCACATTTTCATCCATGTATCGGATGTGGCCCTCACCGACTGGAGTGGATGACTGCAAAATTGGTAATCGGATGAAGGTTAGAAATGAAAAATATTACAAGTGTCAACTTAAGAAATCAAGAAATATACATACCCGATTTGAGGCATGTATACCTTCGTCGAAGAGATATTGCCAAGAGACGTTCTTCATCTTTTCTCTGTCGGACTCTGATATTAGGGGCCTCATATAGTTGGAAACCCAACCAGTCGGGAAAGGAATTTCATGTCCCAGGGAAAGGAAATGGTGGCAGATTGCATTCTTCTAGAGTCCGCACTTGGGGCTGGGAAGATATTACCGAGATTGGACCGGGAGCTGACATGATTCCTAGGAGTTCGAGTAGACTGTCATTTTTTGAGGTATGACCCAGTGGTGCTTTCTCGCTCAGTTGGGGTCGCGAAGGTGTCGACTTCATTAAAGAATCGGTTAAAACCCTCTTTCCCAAAGCTATAGGTCTGTTGAGTTGGAGGAGGAGTAGTTGAAGTTTTTGTTTTCTTAGCCAATGGTTCCTCATACGTGGCTTCGTCGTCATCTGCAATGATGAATGACTCTATGAAGGGTGGCGCGGGGCAGGAGTAGTTGCGGCATCGATTGATGGCAGAACTGGATCGATTGCTGCTGTAGTATCATTTTCCTCTTTAACTTCGGCCGGAGAGTCCTCTGTCGGAGTAGTGGTAGCAGTGGATACTTTGCTTACCAAACATCTTTTGGAGAGATGCCGGTGTCTTGAGATCGGGAGGAGCCACCCGCCTCCTAGCCTCTTTTCCTCCTTGATGCAACCGAAGGTGACTTCAGAGGCTTTAAGGATTTAAATCTGTTGAATTTTTTCGGTTCTTTGGTACGTCAGTGATTCGGCGAACTGATGTCGCCAGATCGAGTACCAGATTAAGAACAGTTGGAGCAGCCGAGGGGTTAGTTCTTGGGGTCTAAGTACCCTTCGGTAAATCTGGGAGGTCAAAAATAGAAGAGGTGAAAAGATATACGAGGCTAATAGCAAAGCCGGAAAAGGAAGTTAAGTTTATACTGACCGTGGTTTCGACCTACCCATCGTTTGTCGGAGAGTTCTTTCTGTATCTGCTTCTTATGCGGATAAGTTTTGATTATTTTCTCTACCCATGTGTGGATATTGTCCACGTGCGCCAAAATCCATTGGACAACAGAAAAGATAGAAGAAGGAAAGATTTATAAGCGGAACATCTAAATTGAAAGATAAGAAAAATGTTTCGATACTTACGGTGCATGTTCCACTCCTCCAGGAATGACATGTACCTAGATAGGATAATTTCAACGGTAGGAACCGAAATAAAGAACTCCATCTAACCCCGATCTCGATTCTCATTGACACTAGATAAAATGGGAAATTTGCCTCATTTGGACAATTGGACGATCCCGCCACGAAATAATCAAGGCACATATAAACGGATCAAATGATCCAAAGTGAAACACTCATCGACCAAGTTAGCTAAGAATTGGAGGCTGGTTACAACCCCCATAAACATACGGATCAATTTATGCAAAACACATATTGTAAGTCCTGCACATATCAAGGATCACGTTGTCGATTGGAGGGACAAGTTTGAAAGTGAAAGGGCAGGTGTATATGTTGAAATACCCGAACCTGAAACTGGTGATTTATTTATTCGGGTCGAGAACAATGATCTCAGAGAGATCGGTCCAACCATAGTCTTTTTGGACTGTATCGAAGTCGTAGGCACTGATAGAATGATGCCATTTTTTAGCTTTCTCTCTTCGGTCAGATTTCTTAGAGGCTATTTCAATGGCGAATTCACTGTAAAGTGAAAAGTGGACGGGAGCATGTCAAAGGCTCCGACTCAACAACAACCTATGCCCTAGAGGATTCACCGGCGCTAGTGGCCTCATCAGTGTTCGGCGGAGGAAAAGGAGTCAAAGAATAATTCCTTGAAGAAGAACTGGTTCAGTTGTATCAGACAAGATACGGGCGTTAAAGGTATGGGCGTCAAGATATGAAGGTTTGAAGCTTTGAAGGTATGAAGATTTCAAGACGGTCTGGAGATTTGAAGTAGGGAATAGGGTTGATTGCTAGAAGGATTAAATGAGATTTACCAAAAGAGTGATGAGACGTGGGTCAGATCGTGGAGAAGGAAAAACAGTTCGCTTTTCCGTATATTTCGGAGTGATTTGAAAGGAAGCTTACAAGAGAAGACACTGTAGGAATCATTTTCACTTCTCATCACTTCGGTAGACTTTGATTCAGGAAATGTGGAGACTATCTGTCTACGGTGAAAATTGTCACGACACATGATATGATTTAAGTATGAGATCGAAGGGAGCAACAACTTACCAAACAAATAAGCAACAAACTAATAGATCAAACAACAAAGAATTATGTTAGAAATCATAACTAAGTAGGTAAGTATCACCTTATTTATAAAATATGCAAGGCTAAATCCTGTATATAAATGGACCTAAGGAAAATAAATAAACAACAAGCTAATAGATCAAACAACAAAGAATTATGTTAGAGATCATAATACTAAGTAGGTAACCACATGACAAGAATTGTCTCTTTTTATTTTCTTATTGTTTTCCACATCGCATATGTCACGACCCGACCCCGGACCCGCGACTGGTGCCCTACCTGGACACCCTTACATGTATACATCAGAGATAATCAGCGGAACATACATAAACTTAATAAGAAATAAATAACAGGTTAGCCGACAAGGCTACCTCCCTGGATATATATACGTAAATCCAAAAGCAGTTACCTCCTTTTTTTTACAAACCGACCCACAAGATATGACTACAGACCTCTAAGAGTTTTGACATAACAACTGTGACGGGACAGGGCCCCGCCATACCCCTGAATGTACATAAATCTACAACCTCATGAAACTGTACTAAAAGACAAAGCCTCCGAGAAATAGAGCTTTCAAGAATCAACAGTGATCCTAAGAGTGAGGATCGCAAGTTATGTACCTCAACTCGCATGATTTAACGTAGCTTCTGGGCGAGGTCAAGCATAACAGGTACCAAGTATGTTAAACTGAAAGTACTGTAATTTAAATCATAAAGTCTAGATATATAAAGTTGGAGACAAGTATGATAATCAAATCAACAGTACAACCGTGCCTTTCTAATAATGAGAGTATAACTAGGGGCTATTGTTACACCCCGTAAGTCCAGGACTTGTAAAAGAGAGTGTACGTAGGAATCAAGACTTGGAAATTGGTACGAACGGAAGAATTGTTTTTCCGACGGAAAATGTTCCGAACGTCGGAAAGGAAAAATGTTCGTTGAGAATCGATTCTCAAAATACATTATTTCAAGAGTATGGGACTTATTAATATTATGGAAATTTATTATTACGATTTGGTCACGTGGGCCCACCCGAGGAATTTTATATTTTTGTGGGGCCACGAGGGTTACTAATTTTATGGACGAATGAGAGGAGACACGTGCACCCCACACTTGGCCTTGGTCGAAATTGTGGTAGGGTAAAATGGTCATTGACCATCAGATGAACAAAGTCTTGAGCGAGAAAGTTGACCAAGTCAACTTGCCACTTGGTTAATTAGTAATTGCCCTTCATCCTAGCCTCACATGTGGTATTATCTAAGCCCTCCTAAGTAGTATATATCCTACACTAGTGCAAGACAAGTTCTATACTTAGAAAAAATTTCAAGAAAACATTGTTCTTCACTAAAGTGCTCTCGGCCAAGGCTTCTTTTGGAAGACAAATTTTTGTAGTTTTGATCCATAGAAAGATTTCGGAAAAAACGCATTTTTACGTTAGTCGCAAGGCGGAAACTAAGGGAGTTCTTCAACTTTGAAGTTGGAACTTGAAGAAGGGTTCTCCATAGGCCTCTAAGGAATGCTTGAGCTGAGCGATTGGAACTTAAGAAAGGAGCTAAGAATTGCTAAGGCGCGACTTTGGATCTTGGAAATTTTAAGGGCTCGAAAGGTATAAATTTTGTCGCTTTAGTAGTTAAGACTTACTTATTGTTGTAGCTATGGATTTTAGCAAGCATGTGTTATATAGTATGAAGTTTGATAAGTATTTTGACTATTGGAACCCTAATCCGAAATCTAGCATGTTTAGCTTTAAGATTGGAATTCAAGTTGATTATTAGTTTAAGTCGTCGCATGTTGAATAAAGAAGGAAATTGTAGTTGTTGATGTTGTCTATGACTAAATAACATGTTGACCTAAGAACTTGGAATTTGGAAAAGGGTTGGAAAAGACTTAGTGTTGTTGGTTGTAAGTTGCCGAGAATGGCTTTAATTATGGAACTACTTTGTATGAATCATGGGCGGAATTTTACACGTGGTGTAAGGCGTGTAATCCCCTTTGTTTGGTTGTTGTCGAGCCTTAAATGTGGCTTGTTGGTTATTGTATTCTACTTGAAAAAGGTGGCAAAGTGAGTAGAAACAAAGGAAGTCTTGCCTGATTTTCCGTAGAATTGTAGACTAAATACTTAGTATTATTCTACATAGAGACTAGAAGTTGATAGTCTTGTTGTGACCATTTTAGGTTGACACTTCTACGCGGTGTATTCGGCTTAGCTTGTGGATTTAGTAAAAGGTATGTGAACTATCTCCTCTTCTAAAGCATGATTCCTGTAATAAAGAAAGTAAGTTCTACTCCTCGAACGATCCATTCCTCGCTTGTATTTGGATTGCCTAAAATAGAATTTGTTACATGTACTTCCTCGAGTGTACTTTGATGTTTAAATTGTAAGTAGTATAATCCATTTCCTTAGGGAAGTTTGGATTCTTAAAAGTGAAGGTATTTTTCTTAAAGTACATAGAGACTTGAAAAGGAAGTGGTTTCCAAATCTTTTGCTAGGCCTTAGTTCTAAACCTAAAGGTCATTATAATGACTTTAGTGAGTCAAAGGAGTGATTTACTTATTTGATTTAAAAGAGGAGAAATGACATGATTTAAGAGAAGTAACTTGTGTTAAGGGTGAAGTTACTTGAGGTTTAAAAGTAGAAGAAAACTTGTTTTCTAACTACAAGAGACTTGAAGTATTTTGAAAGTTATGAACTTGATTTGTAAGTATGTGATACTTGGTTTTAATAGTATAAGTCTCTTGGCTATCAAGGAACGGATATGTCTAAAACCATAAAGGGTTATAACGCTTTATGGGAAGTTGGTTATAACCGCTTTATGGACGGTTTAGAAATTTGTCTATTTTGATTAATCCATAAGTTGCCTAGATTGTGAAAATTTGGAGTTACTTGATTTCAAGCTTTGAAATGAGTTTTCTAAAAGTGTAGTAACTTACTTTGAAAAATAGACACGCTGATACTACGGGTGTTAGTATCTTGGGGCTTTACATGTAGCGAGTCTTTTATAAAAGAATGCACGTATGTAGTACTTTGGCTTGATAAATTGAGAATTTGTCTAAGTGTGCCTTGATAAGTACTTTGACTTGTTAAAAGAGAATTATTCTATGTATGCCTTGATTAGTACTTTGGCTTGATAAATTGAGAATTTGTCTAAGTGTGCCTTGATAAGTACTTTGACTTGTTAAAAGAGAATTATTCTATGTATGCCTTGATTAGTACTTTGGCTTGATAAATTGAGAATTTGTCTAAGTGTGCCTTGATAAGTACTTTGACTTGTTAAAAGAGAATTATTCTATGTATGCCTTGATTAGTACTTTGGCTTGATAAATTGAGAATTTGTCTAAGTGTGCCTTGATAAGTACTTTGACTTGTTAAAAGAGAATTATTCTATGTATGCCTTGATTAGTACTTTGGCTTGATAAATTGAGAATTTGTCTAAGTGTGCCTTGATAAGTACTTTGACTTGTTAAAAGAGAATTATTCTATGTATGCCTTGATTAGTACTTTGGCTTGATAAATTGAGAATTTGTCTAAGTGTGCCTTGATAAGTACTTTGGCTTGTTAAAGAGAATTATTCTAAGTGTGCTCGTAAGGACTTTGGCTTGTAATTAAGGATTTGCCTATGTGCCGGAAATAGCGGTTGTGTGCTATTGTTATATCGATCGGGTCATTCCCGTGTTGGTGGCATTTGCATAATTCCGTGGATTTGCTACCCACGATGCGGCGAATACCTCACGCGAGTCCGTAGGCTTACGCGGTGAAATAGTCCCACGCGCGTCCAGCCTATGCGAGGAATACCTCACGCGAGTCCGTAAGGGCTTACGCGGTGAAATAGTCCTATGCGGAGAATACCACGCGGTCCACGCGCCTACGCGTGAAATAGTCCCGCGAGTAGGATGGCTAAATGATACCGCGCGGACGGTCCTGCTTTTGATCACGAGCTTCCTAGTTTATATCAGAAGGATACCATCGCTTACTCTCATTGTTAGTAAGGCACAATGTGTTGTAATTTGATTATCATATATGTCCCCGATTTGTTTGTGTTACCCTATGGTCACGCTTTACGATGTGGGATTCCGGCACGAGACCACGTGGTATTTAGGACACGCTGGACCGGGTGTTCATGTATCCTTATCGTGTTATTACATCGCCGGATCGCGGCAATGGCGGGCGATTCCACGGACATGATTGATATTATGGGCGTGAGACCCATGACTATATTCGAGTAATGACTTTGGCGGCTGCGCCCCCGACTTGATATGATCGCCATGTGTTATGTATCAGAGTAGTCGATATCATACATGTCTCTGCTTTATTTAGATCGTTATGATTTTATTACGATTTCATCGCTCACATACTTGGTACATTCTTCGCATCGACTTTCCGGCCGCTCACGCCGCAGTTTAGGTAATGCAGCTGGTGATCGGCAGTGTAGGACCGCCGAGTTTTGGATAGCTCCTTCGTCGGAGTTTATCTTTTGGTATAAGTTCTTTCAAGATGTGCTTTTGTACGCATGGGTACGCGGGCCTCATTCCGTCATAGTTGATTTAACTCCTGAGGTCTCAGATTCATATGTGGATTGACCTATGACGGTGTAGTGTCTTTTGTTTATGTATTATATGGCAGCCTGGCTTTGCACGCACGCTGGTTTTAAAAGAAAAAATGAGTCATATTAATTTCCGCAACGCATGTACTTAGTTGTTAAGGTAGGCGCCCAGTAGGCACCGCCACGCCCGGTTCGGGTGACAAATATCCGCCCGTAGTACCATGATGTAATCCTATTCAAGGGAATTTAACCCTCATGGAAATTTAACCCTCATGGGAATCGAACCCGCATAGGTCATGTGGACCCGCAATGAGTATATATGGATACTCGCATCGTGGAGAGCTAACCCACAAAATAGTCATGGGAATCGAACCCGCATAGGTCATGTGGACCCGCAATGAGTATATATGGATACCCGCATCGTGGGGAGCTAATCCCACTGAATCGAACAATGTCAAGGGAATTGAACCCGTAGTATAACACTTGCACGAATGTCTATCATGAGTAACATACGCAAGTTAAATCATTTAGGACTCTCATTAGAACAAGATAAATCACTTATCATTTTATAACATTCAAGGCACTATCATGTCACGTCAAATCCGGGAATTTAACCCAAAGTACTACGTACTTTCATTCTTTTCAAAATACTCTTTTTATATAAAACCCCAAGATACTAACACTCGTAGTATCAAGACATGTCTATTTTTCAAATTAAGTTACTACACCTTTAGAAATTCATTTCAAGGCTTTGAAACCAAGTAACTTCTAATTTCACAACCTAGGCAACTCATGCCTATCAGACAAATAGACCACTCTCTTAACCTTCCATAAAGTCGTTATAACTAACTTCCCATAAGGCCGATATAACTCTTTATGTTTTAGAAAAAATCATTCTTTTAATAACCAATAGACTTATACTTTTAACCAAGTATCATATACTTTCAAATCAAGTTACATAACTTTCAGAATACTTCAAGTCTCTTAACTTTAGAATAGTTCAAGTAATCAATACTTTACAAATCAAGTATTCTATACTTTTCAAGTCAAGAAATCTTTCCATATAACATCAAGTCACATATACTTTTCGAAAACAAGGCAAGGATACCAAAATGAAACCGAATTCATTTTAACCATGTACGTCCACCGTACTATATATTTATAAAACTCATGCTCAAGAAGATAGGGAAAGTTCCACATATCTTTTCGACTCAATCCACTTGCAAAGTTGAATACACCGCGCGTAGAATGTCAACCTATAATGACCATAATACGCCTATCAACTTCTAGATTTCAACGTAGAATATTTCTAAGTATAAAGCTTCCTATTCTACGAAAAATTGGGCAACACTTCCTTTGTTTCAACATACTTTTCCACCTTTTTTCAAGGCCCGAAAATCAATAACCAAATGCCACATTTAAGGCTCAACAATTCAGCAATTCAAAGGGGATTACACGCCTAACAGGACGTGTAAAATTCTGCCCCACAATTAATATAAAACTATCCAACAACTTAAGCCTTTCTCGGCTACAATCAATGCCGCAACAATATCAATTTCATTTCAATTCCTTTTTCAATCAAAGTTGTTATTCTAATATGTTATATACCCTATAACAATTATAACAACCACAAATCCTTTCTTTCTTAACATGCGACGATTGTAACTATCGACCAAATTGATTACAACATAAATGGCTAACATGCCTATTTTCGGTTTTTAACATGTCGACATGATCCAAATATTTTCAAACTTCAATTTATATACCACATGCTCATTTCAACTACTATAACATGAAATCTTCAATCACATTAAGAAGACGAAGATTTTTACCTCAATAAGCCCTAATAATATCCAAGCGTAAAAGTCGATCCTTAGCAACTTTTAGCTCCTCTTCTTACATTTTAATCCGCTTCAAGCAATCCTTAGAAGCTCATGAAGAACTCCTCTTCAAGCTCTAATCCAAACTATGAAGAACACCTTAGGATTTCGCGTTGCGACTAACGTAGAAACGTAATTTTTCCGGGATTTTTGTATTGGGATATCCTTACAATACCTCTAGGAGCCTTTGGTTTAAGTATTGGGAATTATCATCAACAAATGGAGAATTTTTGTCTTCAAAATGGCACAAAGCCGAGAGCCCTCATTCTTGAATAATAAGTTCTTGATTTTTTTCTAAGTATGGAAGAAGTCTTGCAAAGAGTATAGATATATACTACAACCGCGGCCTAGATTAAAACACTTGTGGATGAGATGTGGTCAACAATATCAAGCTGCCGCTTCGACCTTGTCCTTATTTCCGCCAATTACGTACGCGAGGGTGACACGTGTCGCCCTCCGATTGGTCTAAAATATTTCATCTCCCGAAATTCCGATAAATTCTATAAGTCTCAAATATCAAGTTCGAGAACTCAATTTCCATTACTAAACATTTTTCCTTCACGAGGCTCGAAATAATTCTCTGTAGGAAAAAGAAATCCTCCTTTCATTTCCAACTTAATGTCGTATCTTCTCACGTACATTCTCTTAAACATGTCCTGAAATTACGGGGTGTAACAGCATATGACAACTCTGTTAGAATATTAGTATTAGAATATTCTAGAATAGTATCATTAATATAATAGTGTGTGAATATCTTGTATTAATGTAATATCTCATCCTATATGGTAGGTAATTATTGTATAGGAATATTCCTAGAATTATACTAAGGAAGACTTATTCTTCCTAGTCATTGTAATTGATGTATATATTCTTACCTAATGGAATAAGGTAATTTGAAGAAAATAATCTCAAAGTCTTACATGGTATCAAGAGTTTAAGGAAAAGATCCACATTTTCTCTCCAAGAATTCGACCTAGCCTTTCTTCCTTGGCCGAATTAATTTCATTTTTAAAAAAATTGTTTGTGCTTTATCCCTCCATTGTTGAACAACCTTCATCTCAACTGAATATGTCTGAATCTAAATCCTCTTTTCATCCAGCCCTCACTGTCTCAAATATTAAAACTCATGTTTCTGTTAAACTGGAAATGGAGACCATGCATTATGCTACATAGGCGAAATTGTTTAAAATATGTTGTAGGGCTCACAAAGTTCTTCATCATATCATTCCACCAAAAGATGAGAAGGGAAAGGAATTACCCACATATGTAGACAAGGACTTGTGGGATACGCTTGATGCCACAGTTCTTGGTTGGATTTATGCAACAATTTCCACGGACTTGTTGCACACCATAATGGAGCCAGATTCAACAACCATAGAGGCGTGGGAACGATTGAGAGATATTTTTCAAGACAATCAAAACTCTCACGCTGTTACACTAGAACAGGAATTCTCCACCATTGACATGGAGGATTTTCCCAATATTTCGGAATATTGTCAACGCCTCAAAGTGTTGGCAGGTCAGTTAAGGAACATCGGTCGGTTACTAATAACCGGCTAGTGTTGCGATTGGTCGCTGGTCTCACTGATGCGTATAGCGGAGTGGGAACTCTAATCCGTCAAAGTAATCCTTTACCAAAAGTCTATCAAGATCAATGCTTGTACTTGAAGAGTCTGGCTTGATGAAGAAGGTCTCAACTACTTCAAATTCCGCCTTCATTTCCACTCCTTCAAATGATGGTAATTCTTTTGATCCCTCACACCAAAATAAGGGACAAAAAGGACGTAATTATAATAAAAATAAGGGTGGAAATCGTGGAAATAACAAAGGTGGAGGACATCGGAATTCCGGTGGCGGCGGAAATGGCGGCACCACCAACTTCGGCTGATGGCACTGTGGCAGCGGTCCAAAGAACTGGCTCGGCAGCCTTGGGCTACACCGCCACCAAAGAGTAATCGGGCGAAGCAGACCCAGAGGCCCACCGCCGCACTCCAGATGGGCAACAAAATCGACAAACGGGCCTCAAAGCAGGCGGCGATAACGGGCCTCATCTGCACAGCCCAGCAGCCTATTTTTAGCAAATGGCCCACCAAGCGGACTTGGGCCTCAGCCGACCCAGTGGAATGAGGCATACTCAACCGTGGCCCATCCAACAGATATTGAGTCCGTCATGCACACTCTTGGACTCAACCCACCGGATTCAAATTGGTACATGGGCTCCGGGGCAGCGTTACACATGACGTCATCCCAAGGTAATCTTATGTCTTATTTTAATTTGAGCAATGATAATGGTATACTTGTAGGAAATGGCCATTCAATTCCAATTAAAGGGTATGGTTCTACTACATTGTCACCACCTAACCCATCACTGTCTTTAAATAATGTCCTACATGCTCCGAAAATAATCAAAAACTTGGTATATGTTAGGAAGTTTACAACTGATAATTAGGTATATTTTAATTTTGACCCATTTGGATTTTATGTGCGTGATTTTCAGACAGGGAGGCTTTTCATGAGATGTGATAGCAAGGGGGGGCTCTATCCAATAAACTTACCTAATCATCAATCCAAGTTTCATTCTACTTTTGCAGTTTTGGCACCAACGTTTGTGACATTCGGGGGAGGCTGTTTTAGCTTCTCTTAAACAAAATAAATTTATTTCTTGTACCCAGACTCGGATTTTGAATAAGTGTCATTCTTGTGCACTTGGTAAACATGTGAAATTGCCATTTATTACTTCTACTTCATGCACCCTTATGCCTTTCGATATTTTGCATTCTGATATTTGGACTTCTCCCGTTTTGAGTTCTTCGGGTCATAGATATTATCTGGTTATCCTTGATTATTCTAATTATTTGTGGACATTTCTTTTGTCAAAGAAATCACAAGTGTTTTCCACATTTCTCACTTTTAGGACATTCATCAAAACTCAATTTGAACGGGAGATTAAAAGTATTCAATGTGACAATGAGGGAAAATTTGACAATAATCAGTTTTGGGATTTTTTCAAAACAAATGGTTTAAATTTTTGTCTATCTTGTCCTCACACTTCTTCATAAAATGGGAAGGCATAATGCAAAATTAGAACCATCAATAATATTGTTAGAACATCCCTTGCTCATGCATCCATACCCCCCATCTTTTGACATTATGCACTTCAAATGACTACTTACATGTTGAATATTCTTCCTCATAAAAACATGTCTTACCAAGCTCCACTAAAAATACTTTACTTACGAGAGCCCTCATATCATCATCTAAGAGTGTTTGATTGTCTTTGTTATCCTCTTTTTCTATCCACCACAATAAAAAAACTCCAAGCCCGGTCCACTCCATGTGTTTTCTTGGGATACCCTACTAATCATCGTGGTTACCTATGTTATGATATTTCTTCAAAAAGAATGTTTGTAAGTCGCCACATCATTTTTTATGAAACATTTTTTCCCTTTGCTAAAATACATGAAATCGGGACTCATACCTATGATGTTTTGGATGATGATAAGCTTTCGTATCTAACACATTTTATTCACAGCCCGGGACTCGCAGGTACACAAACAGTGGCCCGCAGATCATGGACCAAAGAACCCAACCATCGGATCAAATCGCCCAACGACCGGGCTCGCTGAGTCTCGACTCAAAGACACGGTCCTCATCCAGTGGGACACTTCTCCAGCAGTTGGGCCACCCTTCTTCTTCGCCCAATACCTACCCATCATCAGACGCCTACCACACTCGTACAATGGAGTTCACCCATCGCTTCCTCTCACCGTGGCGTTCACCCATCGCTACGCTCGTCAGTCACCCGACTGAAGGAGAAATCGCTATCCCACCAATCCAATTCTTCGATTCGCATGAGGAGGAAGAACAAAGCAAGAATGAAAGAAGTCAAGCTGCAGGCACTCGACAACAACAAGAGAAAGGTCAAAATGGTATTGTTAAACCCAATACCAAATACAGCCTTCACACACAGGTTTCCAAATCACCTTTGCCTCGTAACCCAGTGTCTTCTCTCAAAGACCCGAATTGGAAAATGGTCATGGATGATGAATATCATGCTCTAATTAAAAATAGGACATGAGATTTAGTACCTCGTCCATCTAATGCTAATATTATTCGGTCTATGTGGATTTTTATCCATAAAGAAAAATCTGATGGTTCTTTTGAGCGGCATAAGGCCCGTCTTGTAGGTGATGGGAAGACCCAACAGGTTGACATCGATTGTGGTACGTTGCTCACCATGGTCAAACCACTACCATCGTAATGCTAATGGTCATCTAAATGAGAGCTTTATACGCACCAACCATCGGTACAGAGATCCTGCATATCCCAATCACGCGGTCACGAACAAATTATTATACGGCCTCAAACAAGCCCCCGTGATTCGTATGTATAAGCGGTTTGCGATTTTGTGTCACACACGGGTTTTACTCACACCGCTCGACAATTCTTTGTTTATTTATCGCCGTGGTAATAATATCGCTTATCCGCTTATATGTGGATGATATCATTCTTACAACATCTTCAGACTCCCTATGCAAGAGTATTATGTCTCAGCTTGGTTCCGAATTTGCTATGAAAGATCTTGGTCCACTGCACTATTTTCTAGGCATTGTTGTGACACGACATGCAGGTGGGTTATTTCTCTCCCAAAAGAAGTATGCATCTGAGATTTTGGAACGAGTTAGTATGTCCTCATGCAAACCTTCGGCAACTCCGGTGGACACAAAGTCGAAGTTGAGTGCTATATCTAGAAAACCCTTTACTGATCCTACATTATACTACAACCTGGCTGGAGCGTTGCAGTATCTCACATTCACCAGGCCGGATATTACCTATGCGGTACAACAAGTGTGTCTATTTATGCATAATCCGATGGAAGAACATATGCATGCCCTCAAACACATTGTGCGGTATATTCAGGGCACTATGGGGTATGAATTACATCTTTATCCTTCTTCCATCACCAAACTTGTCACTTACACGACGCAGATCGGCAGTGGTGTCCTGACACTGCACGCCCACCTCCGCTATCAGGTCTTTTTGGTGATAATTTGATCTCCGGTCTTCTAAAAGGCAACCCACGATCACGCTCGAGCGCTTCGAGTGACCGCATGTCACAACGTGGTATCCGACTACGCCGATTCATAATCTTTTACTTGAGTTTCATTGCCCTATTCCGACAGCTACTATGGTATACTGTGATAACATTAGTGCGATCTATCTATCAGGGAATCCAATCCATCATCAACGCACTAAACATATTGATTTAGATATTCATTTTGTCCGTGAAAAAGTGACTCATGATTCGACACGACATCGACAGCCGATATCTTCACAAAATGACTTCACGATATTATTCAAGAATTTCGATAGTCAAGATTCGCCGCCTCTAGCTTCGATCATGAGTGTTAGAATATTAGTATTAGAATATTCTAAAATAGTATCATTAATATAATAGTGTGTGAATATCTTGTATTAATGTAATATCTCATCCTATAAAACTACCGCAAAGAAGAAAACGGACGCTACGCGAGCAAGAAAACTACCGCAAAGAAGAAAACGGACGCTGCATTAACATTAACGCCGCAATCCGCCGCTACTACTACTTTAACACAAGGGCCGGTGTCCATCATTGAAAGTGGCATCTCTCTTTGCGCACATTGGAGAAAGTGCTCTGCTAGTGAAATCGGTCCATTGACACCTATAATTGTTTCAACCAAGGCCGAGCACTCTTCTATAATTTTTAATTATTGTATAGAAATATTCCTAGAATTATATTAAGAAAGACTTATTCTTCCTAATCATTGTAATTAATGTATATATTCTTACTTAATAAAACAAGGTAATTTGAGAAAAATAATCTCAAACTCTAACCAACTCATCAATCATAATAAGATGAATATAGAAGCCCACCAATCCCATAGCTTAACTTTTATTACATGGTCCAAATAAATTGAAAACTATTGAAGATATTCACTAAACTCTAATCTCCAACGTTACATGTCAACCACAAGACTTCAAATCCTACGTGTCCTTCAAACACACCCCTGAAAATCAGCCATGATAAGAATCAGATAAGGCCTTATTCTCTTCCAACCGTCAGATCAATCCATCCTCTCATCCAACGGCCAAAATCCTTTCCTCCAGATAAAAAATCAGTACCTTGTTCACCAATATAATCAGTATAGGCTCTACGTTCCACCACATCAATTTCTCAATTTTTTTTCATAACGTAGCTCACATTAGCCACCATGGCCACCGCCGCAGCTACATCTTCATTCATCGGAACACGGCTTCCGGAAATCCACTCCGGTGCCGGTAGAGTCCAAGCACGATTCGGGTTCGGCAAAAAAGCCACTCCTAAAAAAGCTCCAAAAAAGCAAATCCCAGACAGGCCTTTATGGTATCCAGGTAAGAGAGTCAAATGAATGAGTTGAGCTGAATTTGAGCATATCAAAATGGGCTAATTTAATAAATGAGCGGTCATTGACTTGTCTAAAGGTTACTTAAGCTGAAACGAACTGAGTTAAAATGTGTTAAAAATCATGTCATAACTCAATCCACTCAATACTTACTCTATTTTAATTTTTTTATTTGTTTTTATAGTAATTTGTTTGAATAGTAAACTTTTTTCGCCTTTACTCCCATTTATATGATAAGTTTCGATTTTTGAGATTCAAACGAGCTATTTTAATTTTTTTTTCTATATATCTTTTAAATATTTTAAATTGTTAATTATTGCGACTTTATATTATTTTTTACATAATTTCAAATATCTAAATTTTAAAAGACATAAATTTCATGTCAGAATTTATGGTCAAAATTTAAAATTTTGAAATGTGACACATCAAAATAGACTGATTTCCCTTAATAAAATAAGCGGATCATGATTTTATGAGCTGATTTTGCCACCCTATATTCAGGAGCTAAGGCACCGGAATATTTGGACGGGAGCCTTGTCGGTGACTACGGATTCGACCCGTTTGGTTTGGGGAAACCCGTAGAGTACTTGCAATTTGATTTGGACGGGTTGGACCAGAATTTGGCTAAGAATTTGGCAGGTGATGTTATTGGGACGAGGACTGAGGCTGCTGATGTGAAAGCGACACCGTTCCAGCCTTACAGTGAGGTGTTTGGGCTTCAAAGGTTCAGAGAATGTGAGCTGATCCATGGAAGGTGGGCTATGTTGGCTACACTTGGTGCATTGACTGTTGAATGGCTCACTGGTATTACATGGCAAGATGCTGGAAAGGTACTACCTATTTATAGCATTTTATCCTATATTGCATGAATCTATAAAAACTCTGGGCATTCTATTCTCGTAGACATAAAATTAGTGTCATTTGGTTACTGAAAAACAGAAGTGATTGTCTTATTTTCTAAAGTTACCACATATTTGAATAACTACTTATTATATCTTAATGGGCATGAATTTAGCTTTGATAGTATAAAAAATAAAAAATAAAATTGGACAATTTAGTCTCGAAATATGTAGTACAGTTAAGGAACACCTATTTTGTGACTTTTCCACTATTTTACAAATGAAAGGAAATTCCAATGCTTCTTGGATTAATGTATATAGGATAAGATACTCAGTAGACTAGTTAAGGTGCAACACAGTCTAGTAAACAAATTTTATTGCTATCAGTATAGTTTAGCTTGTTATAACATGTTACTTACCGTTTCTAACATATGATGTAAAACTCTGTTACATTTGCATAGGTTGAGTTGGTTGAGGGGTCATCCTACTTGGGGCAACCACTCCCATTCACCATTACAACATTGATCTGGATTGAAGTCATTGTGATTGGATACATCGAATTCCAAAGGAACGCTGAGCTTGACCCTGAAAAAAGGCTTTACCCTGGTGGATCATTCTTCGACCCATTGGGCCTAGCTGCTGACCCGGAGAAAAAGGCCACCCTTCAACTCGCCGAGATCAAACATGCCCGTCTTGCTATGGTTGCCTTCTTGGGCTTTGCTGTCCAAGCTGCTGCCACTGGAAAAGGCCCACTTAACAACTGGGCTACCCACTTGAGTGACCCACTTCACACCACCATTTTGGACACCTTCGGCTTCTTCTCTTAAAGTTGAGGACGGGTTTTACGTATATTAATTATTATATTGTAAAAATTGTAACATTTGACACTTGAAGGAGAAGGCTATATCAGACTTATTGCCCGTTCAGTCTCATCTTTTTCCGGTTGCAATGTTATACTGAGATATAGGGAATTCGGACAAACACTTGAAGATGCACATTTGGAGATTCAACGATAAAATTCTCTTTACGGACAAAGCAGTATACAAAAAATGTAAGAACTGCCACTAAAAAGTTAGGATACTATGTGAACTTCTTTGCTTAACGAAACTTTCGCTTTATTCTGACATAATGTCGTGCTTTTATGCACAAGGAAAATGATATTAATAGTAATTGATTCAGAATTGAAAATATTATCCTCCAAAAGATGAATGATGTTGCAATGGGAGATGTAACAAGTTGATCAACAAAATATGCACAAAAGAGAACGAAATGTGACTTTTTGTATGACTAGATTCTTTGATAACTTAGTGAAAGAATTAATCTCTTAATTAATAGAAGAATCATATTCATACTTTACATCTAAATTTCTATTCTATATGAAGAATGATAATATTACAATCCTAATTAAGATACAAGACTAATAAGTAAACCTACCAAATATACAACCTAAATAGGACTTACACGGATGGGATTTATCCCATATTTAACACACTCCGCAGTCATGGCGGGCGGTCTTCATACGCTGAGACTGTCTCTAAAATCTTCAAAAAGGACCGAGGGAAGACCCCTTTTAAAGATGTCTGCAATTTGATATCTGGAAGGGACATGACAGACACATACTTGTCCTTTAGCTACTTTTTCTCGAACAAAGTGAATATCCATCTCTATATGTTTAGTACGCTGGTGCTGAACTGCATTTCCAGAAAGGTAGATGACACTTATATTATCAAAATACACCAAGGTAGCCTTTTCAATAGGACAATGGAGCTCTAAAGTAAATTGTGTAACCAACATGACTCTAACACCACATTGGGCTACCCTTCGATACTCGGCATCTGCACTTGAGCGTGATAGCGTGGATTGTCACTTGGCAGACCATGAGACCAAGTTATTACCCAAAAACATGTAATAGCCAGACGTAGATCGTTCGGCCGTGACAACCACCCCAATCAAGATCTCAGATAGGATACTAGTGTAGACGCCAACGGGATACAAATGCAAGCCATAATCGTTGTTCTCGAATGTACCTAAGAATGCGTTTGAGCACATTCATATGTTCAACTATGGATCACGATAAACAAACACACCGCCAGACGCATATGTAATATCGTCGCAGAACGTAAGATATCGGGCGACGCCAAAGACTACGATAGCGGGTCGGATCCTCATAGGAAGAGTCAGCTGCAACACCCAACTTGGGTTTAGTATCAACTAGAGTAGAAGTGGACTTACATGACATCCCAACCCTCTCAATGATCTCTGCTTCAGACTTTCTCTATGATAAGAACAATCCACCTGCATAACGAGTGACAGCAATCCCCAAAAAATAACTCAAAGGGCCCAAGTCTTTCATGGAAAACTCAGAACTGAGCATTGTCATAATAGACTTTCGCAAAGCATCAGACGAGGCAGTCAAGATAATATCATCCACATATAATAGTATATAAGCCATCGAAGAACCACGACGATATATGAATAATGAATTATCAGACCTGCTGTGAGAAAAATCCAAAGTCGAAACATAGTCAGTAAACCTCTTATACCAAGCCCGTGGAGACTGCTTAAGCCCGTACAAGGACTTCTTCAACAAACAAACATGATGAGGATATCTAGTATCTCTAAACTCCAAGGGCATATGCATATAGACTATCTCCTTGAGATCACCATGTAGGAATGCATTCTTTACGTCTAGCTGATGAATGGACCACGATTTTGAAAGAGTCAAGCTGAGCACAATGCGAATGGTAGCCGGCTTGACCACCGGGCTAAATGTCTCACCACAATCCACACCAACCTGCTGAGTCTTACCATCACCTACAAGCCTTGTCTTATGTCTTACAAAAGAACCGTCAGAATTCTCCTTATGAGCAAAAATCTACATAGACTGAATAATATTAACACCAGATGGACGGGGTACCAACTCCCACGTCTTATTATCAATAAGAGCATTATATTCATCGATCATGCCAAATTTCCAATTACGGTCATTTAAGGCAGACACAGGATTACGAGGTAAGGGTGACCTAAGAATATTAAAATTCAAATATCATTTTGGTTTAAAAATATCCCATTGATTGCGAGTGATTGGACCATGACTCTGGGATGGATTGGGTAAATTTTGGAAATTTTGAGAATTGTCAGAAATTTCCGTCGCGCGCACACGAGGTTCAGGTCACACACGATGAAAGGTTTCTCGAATTTTTGCAGCTACACGATTTATGAAAATTATTTTGGTTCTCTTTGATAGCCACATACCGAGACGAACTCGTGGATGGATCCAAAATGACGAAGAATACAAGGGATATATCATCATCCAAAAAATCATACAAACTAGGCATGAGTTTTTCTACTTTAGAGAAAGAGAATTGGGATTCATCAAAGAGAATATGACGACTAATGATAATTCGTTTAGCAGACTAATTAAAGCATTTATAACCACGGTGATTTGACGGATAACCCAAAAACACACAAGGAGTAGAACATGCTTGAAGTTTATTAATTGTGGTGGATAGAAACAGTGGATAACATAAGCATCCAAAGACCCTAAGAAGAGAATACGAAGGAGTCTTATTGTATAACACTTGAAGAGGGGAGAAATATGTCAAACTTTTAGACGGAAGAATATTAAGTAGATCTGTAGCCATTTAGAGAGCATGATGCCAAAATAGCGGAGGGACGGAAGAATGAACCAATAAGGTGCGGATAATGTTATTAATGGTATGAATTTTCCGTTCAGCTTTTCCATTTTGTGAAGACGTATGAGGACATGAAAAACGAAAATTTATCCTATTTTGAGCACACAACTCCCGAAACACTCTATTTTCATATTCTTTGCCATTATCACATTGAATGTTCTTGATTTTCCGTTCGATTTGAGTTCTAATGAAGGCTCTAAATTTGACGAAGATGAAAAAAACTTGGGATTTTTTTGCTATTGGAAACATCTATAAAAATTTAGAATAATCATAATAAAATATAATAACGATGACTCATAGAAGTGAGAACGGGAGAGGTCCATACATCGCTATGGATAATATCAAATGGCATAAAAGTGTGAGAACTCGAGGCTACAAATGACAACTTAACAATTTTCCCTAGAGAACAAGATTGACAATTTGGAGTACTACGCGTACTCTTACAAGAAATAAGTTTATTTCTATCTAAAGTAAATAAAATAGACGACCCCGAATGACCTAGACGAGTATGCCACAAGGAAGGAGCAAGAGCTGTAAAAGTGGATGGCATGGCTTGACGCGATAAACTGAGACTCGGTGTGATTGGATAAAGGTCTCCCCTACTGTCACACCTCATGAGAGAACTCCCTGTCTTGAAATCCCTTACAGAAAACCCAAACGGATCAAAATCAATAGAAATCCAATTATCAGTGGTGAATTTACGGACAAACACCAAAAAAATTATCAGTTTTGGGGCATGAAGGGTATTTTGCAGGACAAGTGGTGGATGTGGAGGAGACAAAGTTTTATGACCATAACCCTTAATTGGAATAGAAGTACCATTACCAATAATTATACCACGATTACTGCTTAAATTAGAATAAGACGAGAGAGTACCTTGGTCGGATTTCATGTGGGTAGTGGCGCCGGTGTCCATGTACCAATTCGGGTCTGGTTGAGTCATCTCAAGCGTGTGCATTGCTGCTTCAATGACGGTTACTTGGGTCCCATTGCATGATGGGCCTGAGGGGGGCGAGGGCCAAGTATGCCGGATTGATGGGTCTGCCCATAAGATGGTCTGAAACTCGGAGCCTGACACAAGACCTGTCCCTGGAAGAAGTTGGGCCGCGGCGCTAGCCTGGGCTGAGATGGCGGTGCCGCGGTGCTGTGTTGTGCTGGGACCCATTGCCACCGTACAAGGGTCCACTGTGGCCCCCAGACCTTCTGCTGCTGACTTTCCACGGTGGCTGACCCGCCACCGCCACTATTTCGGTTGCCGCCGTGATTTTTGCCTTTATTTTTCCAATTTTGGCTCTTCTTACCACCACAGTTGTTGTGATTTTGGGTCACATTGGCGTGATTGGAAGGGGAAAAATTTGAAGCGGTCATCATGACGACGGGGCTAACCTTTATAGACGCAGTTTTAGCCAAACTCGCTTCTTCCAAAGTGAGCATGGAGCGGGCTTGATAGAACTCTGGCAGGGGGTCACTTTGACGAATAACCGAAGCAACCCCTGTATAGGCCTCGGATAGACCGACAACCATCTGAAGAACGAGATGACTATTAGTAACAGGAGCACCCACGTTGCGAATTAGATTTGCCAAGTCCTTGAGGTGTTTGCAATAAGAAGAAACGTTAGGAAAATTCGCCATAGCAACTTGAGAAACTTCCTGCTCAAGGATAACAATGCGAGAATAACTGTTTTCTGGGAAGATATCACGCAATCGATTTCACGCTGCCATAGCTGTGGAGTTGAGTTCCATAATCGTCTGTAAAAGGTCCAAGGAGATAGTGACATAAATCCATTGGAGAACCTTTACATCAAGCATGACCCATAAATCTGGATCGGCTGCTTTGGTGGGCACAACCCTTGTAGACGTCGTATCACCCTCCGTAGGAGCAGCGGGAGGGATGATGTGGTGAAAAACTTGATGTGTCATAGCATGAATCTTAAATAATTTCGCCCACGTCCCATATTGGTCATTTTCTAGATCAAGAACAATTGGAAGGACACTCTTGATGTTGAAAACTGTGAGGGCAGGATGAAACGTATTTTTATCAGTCATGGTGAATAAAATACGAAGATTCGGAGAAGGGAATTTGTGAGGGGGGATTTTTTGGAAGAGAAGAGAGGTTCGGATTTTGTAGAAAAAACCGAGGGGTTCTTGGAAAATCCGAGAGGTTAGAGAGAGAAATTTGAGGAGCGAAAGCAAAGTAAAGAGAACCTAGACTCTTGATACCATGAAAAAATTAATCCCTTGATTATTCTTATTGATGAAAGACATATATATACAAGTTATAATAGAAGAATCATATTCCTACTTTACATCTAAATCTCTATTCTATATGAAGAATAATTATACACTTATGATAATATTACAATCCTAATTAAGTTACAAGACTAATAAGTAAACCTACCAAATATACAACCTAAATAGGACTTACACGGATGGAATTTATCCCATATTTAACGGTTAGAATTTGTGGTGAAAGTGATAAAGTTGATATGGTATTTCATTGTGAATCCATTAATTCTACCTCGTTCAAGTGATCACCCTAAAACAAGCAAAATTACACGTGAAACTTACACAAATGACTATATTTTGATTTTTTTTGAACATAACTATATTTTTTATAATTACATTTTGTACCTACAATAAAGTGTATTCAAAAGTCTGCTCGTTGTATTCAAGTCAGATTTCGTTGTATTCAAGTCAGATGTATTCAACTCTGTTGTATTCATTTATAGCTATTTTTACATTGTATTCAATTTATTATATTTAAAAGTTGTATTCAAATTTACTTTTTTTCATTTGTATACAAAAAAAAATCTCCTTCGAAATACAAGCAAAAATTAAATACAAGAAATAAAATACGCCCCAAACACTGAATTTTACACTAAAAATTTACGAATACACTCAAAAACTTAATAAAAGAAATAAACTACACCCTAATCTGAGATATAAAAAATAAAATACACTCCGATTGGAAACTAAAAATCTCCGATCTGACGGGAGGGATCTCCGACGAAACTCAAATGTCGACGGAGAGAGAGAGAGAAGTGATCGACTCCGGTCAGATTTGGAGGGAGGAATGACCGATCTGGGAGGATCTCCAGCGACAAAGCTCAGATCTGGACGGAGCGAGAGAGATGACCGGTGAAGACGATCTGGGAGGGATATCCGGCGGCGAAGCTCAGATCTGGACGAGGGGAGAGAGGTGATCATCGAAGTTCAAATCTTACGGTGGTCGTCGCTGCTCTGGCGATGATAGGAGTGAGGCGGCGGTGGAGAGAGTGACAGAAAGAGAGAGAGAGAGGTGAGGGAGAAGAGTGAGAGACAAAGACATGGCATAAACCTAATGTATTTTGGTATAGCTATGGATGATAATTGACATATAACTTTTAGCTATGAGATATAATTAAAACACACTATAGTTACTAAATATAATTAGGTACTAATAATTAGTCATGCTATGTAAATTTTTCAAATTAAAAACCGACTTACTGATAGTTCGGAATGAGCATATAGTTAAGTTTAACATTGAGTCAATAATAATGACCTTATAATTGGAATTAGAATAGATTAACAACTTAATTATCAAATCAGCATAAAAGAAGAAGAAATAGAATTTTTTGAATTTGGCTATTATAAAATCAGCATAGAAGAAGAAGAAATAATTTTTATTCACACAATGTATACAAATATCGGTCATAATTATTAAGAAATGTAAATAAAATGTCAATATGCCCAAAATTAGGACCAGATCCAGCTCGGGTCAGCCCATAAACTTAAAAATCTAATCTCTGGGAATACGCCATCCGGCGTGGTGTTGCTATCGTTTTGTTTTCATCCGTAAAACGAATTGCTACTTTTTATATCGACGACTCAAAAGGCACATCACACATATATATTGGAAGAGTCATTAAGGTCCTTTTCTTTGATGGAATATTGTTAGCTTCGAACTCTCTGCACTTTTATTCTATTTAGTGAATGTAACAATATGAAGAACTCCGGTGAGCTCAGCATTGTAGAAATTAGAGATAGAAGGAAGAACAGAGATAGATATTTTCATTCAACATTGGTGTCTATTAGAAATTTTAGAACCCAAGGGACTATTATGCAAATAACTAAAACTTCTAACAGTCCCAAAACGTGACACTGAATCTGTCGGTTTCAAGTGTGAACAATGTCCAATTTCAATAAATTGGGTTATAGCATGCATTATCGTCCTAGTTTTGGACTAAACTACAGCAGTAGCGACTTAGTCTTTTTTCCTTTTTGGTTCAAATCTTTATGTTAAACAGTGTTTAAAAGTTGGTATTAGCGTCGCGGCTCAAGGGATCTGGCGCACCTGGCCAAAGCCATATCCAGGGCCACAACGTGTCCAAAGAGTGACACACATTATTATCAGTATTATTATATATTTTGAGACTTACCAGATCATAATGAGAATTATTCTATTACCTTAGTTGTATAGAATAGAGATTTAGATGTAAAATAGGAATAAAATTCTCCTATTGTAATTTGTATATATATGTCTTCAATTAATAAGAATAATCAAGGGGATTATTTCTTTCATGGTATCAAGAGTCTAGGTTCTCTTTACCTTGCTTCCGCTCCTCAAAATTTCCTTTCTTCTTTTCGGATTTTTGACCTAAAATTTCTCAATTTTTGTTCTTCCTTTTTTGACAAAAACCGAGTCTATTCTCTTCCAAAAACCTTCCTCACAAATTCCCTTCTCTGAATCTTGTTGTTCTATTCCCTATGGCTGATAAGAACAATTTTTATCCCGCCCTCACAGTTTCTAACATCAAGAGCGTCATGCCTATCGTTCTTGACCTAGAAAACATCCACTATGGGACGTTGACGGAATTATTTAAGATTCATGCCTTGACACACAAAGTCCTCCACCACATCATTCCTCCATCTCCTCCTGGGCGAGGTGATACGACGCCTTCTTCACGACTCATTGTGTCACTCAAAGCAGATCCGCACTACGGGTCATGCTTGATGTCAATGTTCTTCAGTGGATTTATGCCACTATCTCCTTGGATCTTTTATAGACGATTATGGAACCCAACTCCACAGCTATGGCGGCGTGGAATCGATTGAGTGACATCTTCCAAGATAATAGTAATTCTCGTATTGTTATCCTTGAGCATAAATTTTCTCAAGTTTCTATGGCGAATTTTCCAAACGTTTCTTCCTATTGAAAACGCCTCAAGGACTTGGCAGACCAACTTCGCAATATGGGTTCTCCTGTTTCTGATAGTCGTCTAGTTCTTCATATGGTTGCTGGTTTATCCGACGCATATACAGGGGTTGCTTCGGTTATTCGTCAAAGTAACCCTCTGCCGGCGTTCTATCAAGCCCGCTCCATGCTCACTTTGGAAGAAGCGGGTTTGGCTAAAAGGGCATCGATCAGAGCAAATCCCATCGCCATGATGAATGCTTCCAGTTTTCCCCTTCAAATCCACCCAACGTGACACAAAATCACAACAATGGGGGTGGTAAGAAGGGCCAAAATCGGAAGAATAATGACAAGAATCGTGGCCGCAACAACGGGGGAAACCATGAGCAACATCAGCAGTTCTAGGGCCCATGGACGGGCGGTGGGTCCCAAATACCACAAAGATCGCGGCTTCGCAATACAACATGGAGCAGCCTTACAGCGTCGCGGCTCAACCTTACAGTGTCGCGACACCTCAAGATCGCCAAAGTGTTACGACCAGCCTTCTACCCACCCGCATCTGTGTTTCAGATCAACAGATGGGCGGCCCAAAGACCATTATATTTGGGCCTCGCCCCCATCAGGCCCACCACGCAATGGATCCCACTCAGACCGACATTGAACCAGCGATGCACACTCTTGGCTTGACTCAACCGGACCCTAATTGGACACAGACGCCACTACCCACATGACATCCGACCAAGGTACTCTCTCGTCTTATTCCAATTTGAGCACTAATCGTGGTATAACTGTTGGTAATGTCAATTCTATTCCAATTAAGGATTATGATCATAAAACTTTGTCCCCTCCTCATCCACCACTTGTCCTGAAACATACCATTCATGCCCCAAAATTGATTAAAATTTGGTGTATGTCCGTAAATTCACCACTGATAATTGAGTTTTCATTAATTTTGATCCTTTTGGGTTTCCTGTGAAGGATTTCAAGATAGGGAGTCATCTTATGAGTTGTGACAGTAGGGGGGGGGTCTGTATCCAATCACACTGAGTCTCAGCATCTCGCGTCAAGCTATGTCATCCACTTTTGCATTTATTGCTCCTTCCTTGTGGCATGCTCATCTAGGTCATCCAGGGTCAGATATTTTATCTTCGTTAGATAGACATAAGTTTATTTCTTGTAAGGGTACGCGTAGTACTCCACTTTGTCAATCCTGTGCTTTGGGAAAAATTATTAAATTACCATTTGTAGCTTCGAATTCTCATACTTCAATGCCTTTTGATATTATTCATAGTGATTTATGGACATCTCTAATTCTCAGTTCTATGAGTTGTCGTTATTATGTCTTATTCTTAGATGACTATTCTAAATATTTATGGATATTTTCAATTGCGAAAAAATCTCAAATTTTTCCATTTTCAAAAAATTTATAGCTTACATAAGAACGCAATTCGAACGGAAAATTAAAAACATTCAATGTGATAATGACAAAGAGTATGACAATGGAGAATTTAGGGAGTTTTGTGCTCAAAATGGGATAAATTTTTGCTTTTCTTGTCCTCATACGTCTTCACAAAATGGGAAAGCTGAGCGAAAAATTCGTACCATTAATAACATTGTCCGCACTTTGTTGGTTCATTCTTCCGTTCCTCCATTATTTTGGCATCATGCGCTATAAATGGCTACCGATCTACTCAATATTCTTCCCTTTAAATGTTTGACATATTCATCCCTCTTAAAGTGTTATACAATAAGACTCCGTTGTATTCTCAACTTAGGGTCTTCGGATGCTTATGTTATCCACTGTTTACATCTACTACAATCAACAAACTTCAGGCACGTTCAACTCCTTGTGTATTTTTGGGTTTTCCGTCAAATCACTGTGGTTATAAATGCGTTGATTTGTCCGCTTAATGAATCATCATTAGTCATCATGTCCTCTTTGATGAATCCTAATTTTCATTCTCTAAAGTAGAACAACCCATACCTAGTTCTTATGATTTTTTGGATGATGATATCTCCCCATATGTTTTACGTCATTTTTCAGATTCGTCAGAAAAAACGTCCTCAGCGCCGCGACCCTTAGGAGAGGCGCCGCGGCGTCTGCCTTCCATGTCCATAATGTTTCAAACCCGTCATTAGCACCGCGGCCCTCAGGGGAAGCGCCACGACGCCAAAACTTCGTAGCTCGCAACTCTTCCAGCCATGCCCTCGCTCCTCACACATGGCTGACGGTAATTCCCGAAATTTCTCAAAATTTCAAATTCCCATAATCCAGCCCAAAGTCATGGTCTAGTCACTCGCAATCAATAGGGTATTTTTAAGCCTAAAGTACATTTTAATTTGAATTCTAATGTTCTTAAATTCTCCTTACCCCGTAATCCTGTGCCTGCCTTAAATGACTCTAATTGGAAAATTGTCATGACCGAAGAATATAATGCTCTTATTGATAATAAGACGTGGGAGTTGGTACCCCATCCATCTGGTGTTATTATTATTCGGTATATGTGGATTTTTGTTCATAAGGAAAATTCTGATGGTTCATTTGCAAGGCATAATGCTAGACTTGTAGGTGATGGTAAGACTCAGCAGGTTGGTGTGGATTGTGGTTAGACATTTAGCCTGGTGGTCAAGTCAGCTACCATTCGCACTATGCTCAGCTTAGCTCTTTCGAAATCTTGGCCCATTCACCAGTTAGATGTGAAGAATGCTTTTCTACATGGTGATCTTCATGAGACAGTGTATATGCATCAGCCCTTGGGGTTCAGGGATACTCGATATCCTAATCATGTCTGTCTATTGAACAAGTCCTTGTATGGTCTTAGGCAGTCTCCACGGGCTTGGTATAAGAGGTTTGCTGACTTTGTTTCAACTATGGGTTTTTCGCACAGTAGATCTGATAATTCATTATTCATATATCGTCGAGGGTCTTCCATGGATTATATATTGTTATATGTTGATGATATTATCTTGACTGCCTCTTCTGATGCTTTGCGAAAGTCTATTATGACAATGCTCATTTCTGAGTTTGCCATGAAGGACTTGGGCCCATTGAGTTATTTTTTGGGGATTGCAGTCACTCGTCATGCGGGCGGATTGTTCTTATCATAGAGGAAGTATGCAGCAGAGATCATTGAGAGGGCTGGGATGTCATCTTGTAAGTCCACTTCCACTCCAGTTGATACTAAACCCAAGTTGGCTGCTGCAGCTGACTCTCCATATGAGGATCTGACCCACTATCGCAGTCTTGCAGGCGCCCTTCAGTATCTGACATTCACGCGACCTGATATTACATATGTTGTACAGCAGGTGTGTTTGTTTATGCATGATCCTAAAGTTGAACATATGAATGCGCTAAAACGCATTCTGATGTACATTCAGGGAACACTTGAGTATGTTTTGCGTTTGTATCCCTCGTCGACGTCTACACTTGTCTCTTACACAGATGCTGATTGAGGTGGTTGTCCTGACACCAGACGGTCTACGTCTGGCTATTGCATATTTTTAGGTAATAACTTGGTCTCATGATCTGCCAAGCGTCAATCAACGCTTTCACGTTCAAGTGCAGAGGCCGAGTATAGAGGGGTAGCCAATGTGATTTCTGAGTCGTGTTGGTTACGAAATCTACTGTTAGAGCTTCATTGTCCTATTGAGAATGCTACCTTGGTGTATTGTGATAATATAAGTGTCATCTACCTTTCTGATAAGTCAGTTCAGCACCAGCGTACTAAACACATAAAGATGGATATTCACTTTGTTCGAGAGAAGGTAGCAAAAGGATGCACGCTGTCCGCCATGCTCCTTCAAGATATCAAACTGCATATCTTTATAAAGCGGTCTTCCTGCTTCTTTTGAAGATTTTGCAGATAGCCTCACAGACACACTCCCACGCGATCATGCGTGTTAAACAAAGGTCCAAAAGTTGGCATTAGCGCCATGCTCAAGCGGACATGACGCCGCGACTGTGCCCACGCCCGTGGTCCCCAAAGCAGATCCATGGCCCACAATGTGTCCAGCAGTGGACACACATTATTATTGTATTATTGTATATTTGGTAGACTTAGTCTTGTATCATAATGAGAATTATTCTATTATCTTAGTTGTATAAAATAAGAATTTAGATGTAAAGTAGGAATACTATTCTCCTATTATAACTTGTATATATATGTCTTCAATCAATAAGAATAATCAAGGGGATTATTTCTTTCACTTTAAGACTGCTCAACCCGAACCGAGCAAGATTAAAACTGACTTAATGATTGTTCGTGACATATGGTTAAGTTTAACATAGAGTAAATAATAATAATAATGATGACTTTGTTGGAGTTTTCTCTTTTCTTTAAAAAGTTATTTTTGTAGAAAAATGTAAACCTCCTTAAGTATCTCTACTTTACATAATACACTAAAGTATTAATTACAGAATATATAGAATATATTCGCTATCAATTTTGGTTATGCCATTTTTATGGTAGTATGATGAGTGAATTATAAGATAAGGAAAAACCAACAAATACTATAATAAATCGATGTCAGCTACTTTCTACTTTAATTTCGCATTGATAAAGAGAAGAATTTGGATAATGCGACAAATTAGAATATAGGGATCACTGTGCACTGTTAAATATACATCTTATATACACAATATACATGTGTATATAGAATGTATATAGTCTCGGTTTTACTATAGCAGCCCATGGTTGGGCAGATTTGGTGTATATTTGATGTATATTGTGTATTAGTCTTGTACCTTAATTAGGCTTGTACACTTACCATAATTGTATAGTTAGTCTCCAAATAGAATAAGGTTTTAGAAGTAGAATAGGAATATGATTCTCCTATTATGGAAATATGTAAAGTGTATATATTGTCTTTCAATTAATGAAAATAATCAGGGGATTATTTCTTTTATGGTATCACAAGTCTAGATTGTTTTTCGTTGCTTCCGCCAACTCTCCCTCAGTTTCCGTGCATCCTTGTCTCGGTTTTCGTGAATTTTTTGTTCTCCAAACCTAAAATTCTTTCTTCAAAATCCCTAAATCACATATTGTTCTATCAGTATGTCTACATCAAAGAACACGTTTCATCATGCCCTTGCAGTTTCTAACATCAAGAATAACATCCCTCTTGTTCTTGAAATAGAAAACGTCCAATATGCGATGTGGGCCGAACTGTTCAAAATTCACGCTCGAATCAAGTCATCCATCACATAATTCCCGCGGCTCCTGATGATACGGAGATACCAAAACACGAGGATGATCCTAAGTTATGGACAACTCTTGATGCCACCGTCCTTCAGTTGATTTACTCTACTATCTCTACCGACCTGTCGCAGACAATTATTGAGCCGGACACTACATCAATGGATGCTTGGGATAGGCTGTGTGACATTGTAACATCCCGTATTTTTGGGTCACAGTTTGAATCGTTAGGTGTGTGTAAATAGACCGGAGCGTTGAGAAAATTTTATTATATTTACATATGCTAATAGGAAATTAGTATATAAGGAACGCGATCCCAAAATAATTTTGGACGTAACAAGTATGACAATAGGGATTAATAATAATAATAATAGTTGAATATCCCAAAGAGGTTATGGACTAATGTCATAATACAAATTATGACATTGAGTATAAAAAAGTTTTATAAATCATGAAAATTTAAGTAAATTGAGATCACGAAATAATTATGTATGTGATTGATAAATTATACGGAAGTAAGTCTTAAATTAATAGGGGGACACGGACAAAGGTCAGGGAAATGACCAAGCAAATTGTGGGACTTAGGTGGCATTAACGTGTGATGCTCCACCACCAAGAATAAATTGGTGGAGACATCAAGATGAGGGCTCATCATTCTCAATTTAAGGGGCTTCATTTTGAGAATTCCTTAAGACCCCAAAAGAAGTAATCATTAGCTTGTGCCAAGCTTTACCTTTCACTTCAGAAAGAAAACAAATTAGAAACCTTTTTATCAATTTTAACAAAGAGAGTATATTATCAACAGCTTTTGCTTTGAATTGCTGTTACATACGTTTCAAGGGAAAACTGTGCAATTTCCCTTTAAAGAGGTGATGATGAACTTTGTTAATTTTTAACTCGCTTCTGTGCTAATTAAATTGGCCATTTGAAGTAATCCGTCCTATATCTTGGCAGGATTTGTTCCGTTATTATCAAGGTATTATGTTAAGGTAAATTATTTTTCTTTTGACATGTTTCATGTAATGAAATATAATCGTGGTATTGTTCCATAATTTATTTCACTCCTAGAAGTTAAGAATAATCATGTTATTGATTTCTATGCTAAAAGCATGTCTAAATATATTTCTAAGTCCTTATTGAGGCGATACGGAAAAAGATGTTGATATTCTCAATATTGATCGGAGGTATAAAGGGTATTATGTCATTCATATATTCTGTTGTTATTCATGAATATTCATTTGCATTGTATTCATATAATTCCTTGGATCTGCAAGGAGTTATATACTCTACTATATGTATGTATGGGAAATGAGAAAAGGGGAAAGACGTTATATACGCACACCACCTGGAGTTGGTAGACTATCACAAAAGAGCTCGAAGAGGCCAATATGATGTGATGCCCACAGAGGCGATTATGGAAAAAGAAGATGTTTATATGGTCAATATTGTACCGCATTTGCATCATGCATGTATTCATTAACCATCATATGGTACGATGCCCACAACGACTGTTATGGTAAAAACAATTGCTCGATGAGGTCGAGGTATGTGCATACTACATTGTGCATAACGATATATTTTTGCTATGTTATTCGTTATGCCTAACATACTCAGTACATTAGTCGTACTGACGTCCCTTTTGTTGAGGGACGCTGATGCGCGAAAAGATGCACACACTTTAACGCAAGTGCACGTTATCGTGACAAGTAATATAGTCTTAGGAAGACCGAATATCGTCCACAAGGATTAGAGTTCAAGTACCAAATATCTATCTTTTGGTATCTATTTGGTAAATTGATAATTGAGTTTGTGGTTTATAACTAGTAATTATAAAATCTAATTTAACTATAGGTTTATTTCAGTTGTGATGGGAATAGGGCTTCCATGTCTCTTCAACTATCTGCTTATGTTATTTATTAATGCAACGAACTATGGTCTTCTTCTTTTGGAGAAAACAGGTTTACGAAATCATTTTATACTCCCGTTAGGGTTATATAAACACTCAACCCCAGTATCGCACCTTACCTACCTTTCGGTGATAAGGATAACTCTATAGGAGGATTAAGAGCAAAAACCTAGTTAACCGTCACGCACCATGCGCAAAATTAGGGAGCCTCTCATTAACGCTACATAAATAATTGAGGTATTTTCATCCTCAATCCAAGAATGTCTACCCAACTTACAGCTTATTCACAATCTCTCCTTTCGAAGTCAATTAGAAATCATATAGTGATAATTAGTTGTCAATTAATTACCAAGCATTCAACACAATTATTGGATAGATCTCTCAAAGAAGAATAACCATAGACATATGCATTAAATCATAACATAAGTTTCTAGAGAATTAACATGGAAAGCCCTATAAGAGAATTAGTTCCTAGCCATAAATATGACAAGAACTAATTCAAAGTTCATCATGCAAAAATTGAAATAAAGAAAAGAAAAAAGAAAGAAATTACTAAGTTTAGGTCTCCAATCTCCAAGCAAGAAAATCTTGTGTTGTGCAAGAAAGGGAACTCTTAAAAACCGCATAGGGTTCTCCTTTATAGCCAAACCGCCTCTTAACTTTTCCTCGCAGTTCGCCCGTAAAATCGTCAAAACCTCGATTTTTCCCGCGCTGCCATGCTTCGCCATGGCCACGGAACTCGTGGTCCCCGGTGAATTGCGCCGCGCCGATCTCGCTGCTCAGCCAGGCGCGGCAGAATCGCTGTAGCCTCTCGGATGTTTAGGCCGCGGCCGCACTGGCTGATATGAGGCGCATGGGCTGGGTCTTCGCAGCCTCTTCGATAGTGGGCGCCGCGGCCAAGATAATGGAAGCCGGCTACTGTCCGGGTTTCACTGCTCGCCACTTTCTCTATTTTTAGCTCTGGAACCTCCTCTTTTGCCCTCTTTTAGCTCCTTTTCCGCCATTTGGCCATTTTAACCACTTTGACTCAAAAGAAAGAAATTCTATCCTAATACGACACTTATTTGTACAAAAAAGGACAAAAGACTAACTAAAACTGACTCAAAAAGTGTATATAAAATACACCGATCAAATACCCCCAAACTTAACCTTTGCTCGCCCTCGAGCAAAGATAGAAAGAAAGAAATAAAAGACTCAAAGAAAAGAAAAATAAAAGACTCACTAACATTGATCACTTTTGCTGCATTAGTGTTAACTAGAAAAACATGAAGGTTAGCAAAATAATATGCAGGAACATATAACATGAAAATTCAGCACACTAAACACATTGAGCTAGATATTTCGCAAACTCATATTTATCATGCTTTAATGGAAGTCAGTATACTAAATCATGCATATAAATTCAAAAATCCTATGACATGCTTACTTGCTATTCTCCACTAATCCTGGATATGTATAAAAGAGATCTTCAGGACTTTAAGGGTTGTAATGTAGGCTTAGGTATAGGTAAGTAAAAATAGGCATTTTTAGGCTCATTTCGTGTACCATAAGCTCTTTAGCTTTTCAGTATTTCCCTTTTTCTTTGTGTTCTTTCCTTCACTTTGATTCTATCTTTTCCCTCTTTTGTTTTGGGAGAGTGAAGTATATAATAATGACAAGCACCCCCAAACTTAGGCTTTTGCCTATTTCTTATTACTTTTTAATCAAAGCAACAAGCTCATTCACTCTTTTTGTCTCTTTTTAACACAATTTATTCCACTACTTCACATTTTTACTTATGGCACAATTTGTGGAATATAGTGTGTCAAAGAAGAAGTTTAAATTATTAGGATCAATTGGGTTGACTACAGATAAATTAAAACTCAGGTATATAAAAGAGTGGTAAGAATTGGCTATGAAAGAAATGCATGAGTCATCTCCCTAGCATGCATGTCCTAACTATTTCGCCTCAAATAGCAAGCAATCATAACACATAGGTTTTCATCATTTAGCATGCATAATTTAGGCAAGAAACTCCAAATAGACATATTTTGTGAGTTTTTGGCATATCTAACCTAAGTGTTTAGATAGTTGCTTTTATTCCATTACATTATTCCACCTTCCTTCACTAGGTGTTTCTAGAAACTACATCATACATGATCTTTTGACAGACAATTATGACTCGAAAAGAAAAATTTTTGTGACTCAAAAATACATAAAAACAATAAAAAGACTTAAATAAAACATAACAAGACACAAATAAAACAAGACACAAATAAAACACCCCCAAACTTAAATCACACATTGTCCCCAATGTGTGTAGACTCAAAGACAGTAAAAGAAATAAGACACTTACAAACTTTGGCTAAAATGGTGGTGGTGGCGATGGATAGTACTTTGTATTCCGTGAGGGGAGGAGAGCTCTTGGTGTTTGATTTGGCGACGGGGCCTTCGGATCAGAACGTCTTTCAGAATTCATATTTTCCGTTGTGGCGCCGCGGCCGCATACGTAAGCGCGCCCAAACTCTGTTGGTTCTGAACTTCGCGCGCGCCCTGCTGTGAGCCGCGGCGCTCGCGATTTTCTGGGATCTCGCTTTCTTCGCCGCTTTCCAAGTCCTCGCTTTCACCACAACACAACATGCATAAAAGAACCCAAGACCGTGAGATCGTTTCAAGACAAAATAAAATAAACTAAAGACAGAATTGAAATAATCATAATTGAAAACGTTGGTTGCCTCCCAAGTAGCTGTCTTTAACGTCTTTTAGCCGGACGCAAGTTCCTTATTATTCTAAGGTATGAGAGGTTACTAAGTTCATGTATTCCATTTCATTGATCGATAGGTTTTAACCTTTGTCCGCTTACCTGAAGGAAGCTCCCTCTCTCCCTTTTATTTCAATCGCACCATATGGGAATACTCTTACCACCGTGTATGGTCCTGTCCAACGTGATTTTAACTTGCCTGGAAATAATCTCAATCTTGAGTTGAATAAAAGCACTTTGTCCTTCTTGAAAGTCTTTCAGATCAATTTCTTGTCGTGCTACGCTTTCGCTCGTTCTTGTAGATCTTTGCATTCTCATGCATTGTGCCCGAATTCCTCTAACTCGTTTAATTGTAGTAGCCTCCTCCGCCCCGCCGCCGTGGCGTCCATGTTTAACCTTTCATTGCCCAATACGCTCGTGTTCCAATTCCCATCGCAAATGACATGCTTTACCAAAAACTAATTTATAAGGTGACATACCAATTGGTGTTTGAATCTGTCCCAGATGCCCATATCGTCATCCGCTTTGATAGACCATCCTTCCTCGAGCCATTCACCGCCTTTTCCAATATGCTCTTCACTTCTATTCGACACTTCGCCGCCCATTAGCTCGGTGGTAGGTAGTAAAGTGCGGTAGACTCCATATCGGGAAAGCAATGAATTCACCGCTTGTTGCAAAAATGACTTTCTTCACATCGATGATGGCTCTTGAGTGCCGAACCTTGTGAAAATATTCTTTCAAGGAAATTTTGAACGCCTTCATCGTTCTCTTTTCAGGCCACGCTTTTACCCATTTGGACACATAGTCTACCGCCGAAGGATATATTGATTTCCAAAGGATGGCGGAATGGTCCCATGAAATCGATTCCCACACGCCAAAGAGTTCCACTTCCAATATCCTCGCGAAGGCATCTCGCTTCGCCTCGAGATGTTCCTATTCTTTGGCAACTATCACATTTCTTCACAAAGGTATGGGCATCCTTGAAAAGTGTCGCCAATAGAATCCGTGATTGCAGACCTTTGCCGTTTCGATGCCCCAAAGTGTCCACCACATGATAGGGTGTGGCAATGGGTGAGAACTGGTGCATCTCTTCCTCCGTATACATCGTCACGATGACTTGATCGCAAGATGTTTGTATAACATAGGTTCCTCCCAATAGTAATGTTTTACTCAATAAAACCTCTTCACTTTGCCTTGACAAGTCCGGGGTAGTACCTTAGCCGCAAGAAAGTTAACAAAATCAGCATCAAAGTAAATTAGAATTCACACTTACTTGAAATAGTTGTTCGTGCGAAAAGTGATCATTTATTTGTACATCCTCGTGTTCGCTCTGTGTTCTCCGGTCTTGACAAGTTGGTTCAGAATCAATTCTCTGCTCTTTCTTATCACGAATCTCCACGTCGAATTCTTGTAGGTTAGGACCCATCGAACGAGGCTAAGCCAGATCCTTCTTTGTCATCAAGTACTTTATACAGAGTGGTCAGTGTATACTATCACCTTATTCCCAATCAAGTATGGCCTGAATTTCTCAAATGTATATACTATAACTAGTAGTTCCTTTTCGGTAGTTGCATAATTTAATTGTGCGTCATTTAGAGTTTTACTAGCATAGTAAATGGATCTAAATACCTTGTCGAGTCTCTGTCCAAGCACTGCTCCCACTGCATAATCACTTGCATCGCACATTAGTTCAAATGGGAGCTCGGCTTGGTGCAATTACTATGGGTCGAAATAAGCTTCTCTCGAAAGGCCCAAATGCGGATAAGCATTCTTTATTGAAGTCGAAGGCAACCCCTGTCATTAGCAATGTGGAAAGAGACTTTGAGACCTTTGAAAAATCCTTGATGAATCTTCTATAGAAACCTGCATGTCCAAGAAAACTTCTGACTCCTTTTGTTGATACTGGAGGTGGTAGATTTTCGATCACTGAAATCTTTGTTTTGTCCACCTCAATACCTTGGCTTGATATTTTGTGTCCCAAGACAATTCCTCTGCTACTACGGTTGACACTTCTCCCAGTTTAGCACAAGGTTAGATTCTTCGCACCGACTTAACACTGCTTCTAGATGCCTTAAACACTCATCAAATGATGCTCCAAAGACCGAAAAGTCATCCATAAAGATCTCTATAGTCCTCTCCACCATATCTGAGAAAATTGCCATCATACACCTCTGAAAAGTTGCAGGTGCATTGCAAAGTCCGAATGGCATCCTTCTGAATGCAAATGTACCAAAAGGACAAGTAAATGTTGTCTTTTCCCCGATCTTACGTGCTATTGCACCTGGTGATATCCCGAGTATCCATCCAAAAAGCGAGTAGTTATGCCCGCAAGTCTGCCCAACATTTGATCTAGGAATGGCAACGGAAGTGGTCTTTTCTCGGTTGCCTTATTCAATTTGGCGATAGTCAACGCAGATTCTCCATCCGCGATCGCTTCGGCGGAATGAGTTCGCTTTTTCGTTGGTCACCACCGTTATTCCACCCTTTTCGCACCACTGCATCGACTTACCCACGGCCGTCGATATGAGGTAAATTACTCTTGATCGAGCCATTTTAGGATTTCCTTCCGACTACCTCCTTCATGTTGGGTTTAGTCGCTTTGGGCTTCGATGGACGGTCCGCTTTCCTCATCTAGACGGATCTTATGCATTACCGCTGACGACTTATCCTCTTATGTCCGCTAATGTCCATCCAATGACCTCTTGTGATTTTTCAAGATTTTAGCGCTTTATCAATCTCTTCGTGGATAGGTGGCATGAAATGATTATCGTAAGGTTTTCTTCACCTAAGTATTGTATCAGATAATTGCAGGTTTTTAACTCTAATTCGAGCCTTCTCTGTGGATGGTAATGATCTTTCCGCATCCGCCCAAGCTCTTCATACTTCCTCGTATCCCATTTTCCATAAACATTCATCCAATTTGCATACTCCATCAGATCTGGATCGTTACTACTATCATCATCCCATTTGGTTAGCACTTCTTCAAGCATATCATCATGTCCGAACTCCTTGGCTGACACTGCTTCTTCGATAAGATCAATGGCTGAGCAGTTATCCTTGGCATCTGGAAAAGTTGATGCTTGAAAAACATTGAAAATCACCTCTTCTTCATCTACTCGAAGCTTCAACTCTCCTTTGTGAACGTCAATAAGAGCTCCGCCCCGTGGCTAAGAAGCGGTCCGCCAAGTATGATGGGGATTCCATCGTTATCTCAGATGCCTAAGATAACGAAGTCGGCGGAAAGATGAACTTGTCCACCTTTACTAATACATCTTCGATGACTCTCTAGATGAACTATCGAGCGGTCACCAATCCGCAGTGATGTTTGTAGGTTTGACTTCTCCCATTCCTAGTTTGCAGAAAACTAGATAAGGCATCAGATTTATGCCTGCTCCCAAGTCGCACAATGTTTTCTGACATTCAAACCTTCCAATGGTGCATGGGATGGTGAAGTTCCCTGGATCTTGCAACTTCTGAGGTAGTTGTCTCTGTAAGATGACACTACATTCCTCAGTCAACACTACTATTTCGTAGTCCTCTATCCTCCTCTTTTTGCTAAGCACATCCTTCATGAACTTGACGTAGCTCGGCATTTGCTCTAATGCTTCAGCAAATGGGATATTGAGTTGCAATTGTTTGAGGACCTCCACGAATCTAGAGAATTGCTTGTCAAGAGTACATGTTTTTAACTTCTGGGGATATGGTATTATCACCTGGGGTGCAGTTGCTACAGCTTTTGCAGAAGTCTCGATTTATGGGTTCCGCGCCGCGCCCCGATCTTCAGCCGCGGCCACTCTCTCGCATCGCCTCGTAGTCTTCGACGCCGCGCCCTCGCTTCATCGGCACTGGCGCTGCTGCTGCGAACTATCTATCTCCCCTAATTCGGCATCCTTCAGGTCAATTGCCTGACATTGTCTTTCCTCGTTGCCTACCCCAGGTGCAGATTTCTCTTCTTGTGTTTCACTGTTGAATATGATCGCGAGCTCTGCTATTTGCGTTTCCAACTTCTTCATGGCCATTCTCGTTTCCTCTATGAACTGATTTTGGTACCTCGTGAGACTGAGTATAGCTTCTCATAATTCCTCCCTCTCTTCCTCTATGGTTGGAGCTCGATCATATTGACAGTAGAAATCCATGTCTTAAGGATCCCTGAGATGAATCAAAACCAACAACAAATCACGATACACTTTTTTTTTTAAAAGAAAATAAAATAAATAATTTAAAGAAACAAAAATAAAAACCAAATTAGAAATTAAAAATAGATAAATTTGATATTGAACTATGCCTAATCCCCGGCAACGGCGCCAAAAACTTGATGCGCGAAAAGATGCACACACTTTAACGCAAGTGCACGTTATCGTGACAAGTAATATAGTCTTAGCAAGACCGAATATCGTCCACAAGGATTAGAGTTCAAGTATCAAATATCTATCTTTTGGTATCTATTTGGTATCTATTTGGTAAATTGATAATTGAGTTTGTGGTTTATAACTAGTAATTATAAAAACTAATTTAACTATAGGTTTATTTCAGTTGTGATGGGAATAGGGCTTCCATGTCTCTTAAACTATCTGCTTATGTTATTTATTAATGCAACGAACTATGGTCTTCTTCTTTCGGAGAAAGGTTCCATTTAAATCGCTTTATACTCCCGTTAGGGTTATATAAACACTCAACCTCAAAGATCGCACCTTACCTACCTTTCTGATAAGGATAACTCTATAGGAGGATTAAGAGCAAAACCTAGTTAACCGTCACGCACTACGCGCAAAATTGTGGTTGTTAAGCCTCTCATTAACGCTTACATAAATAATTGAGGTATTTTCATCCCCAATCCAAGAATGTCTACCCAACTTACAAAGATATTCACAATCTCTCCTTTCAAGTCAATTAGAAATCATATAGTGATAATTAGTCAATTAATTACCAAGCATTCAACACAATTATTGGATAGATCTCTCAAAGAAGAATAACCATAGACATATGCATTAAATCATAACATAAGTTTCTAGAGAATTAACATGGAAAGCCCTATAAGAGAATTAGTTCCTAGCCATAAATATGACAAGAACTAATTCAAAGTTCATCATGCAAAAACTGAAATAAAGAAAAGAAAAAGGAAAGAAATTACTAAGTTTAGGTCTCCAATATCCAAGCAAGAAAATCTTGTGTTGTGCAAGAAAGGGAACTCTTAAAACCGCTAGTGGTTCTCCTTTTATAAATAAAACCGCCTCTTAACTTTTCCTCGCAGTTCGCCCGTAAAAATCGTCAAAACCTCGATTTTTCCGCCGGCCGCGACCGCTTCGCACCGCAGTCACGGAACTTCTGTGGTCCTTCGGGTGAATTACGCCGCGCCCGAGTCTCTGTTCGCAGCCGCGCACAGAATCTCAGAGTTTCCGGATGTTTAGCGCCGCGCCCCGCACTGGCTGAGCATGAGGCGCCGCGCGCTGGTCTTCGCAGCCTTCTTCGATAGTGGCGCCGCGCCGCATACGGGCTCGCGGCTGTCCGGGTTTCACTGCTCGCCACTTTCTCTGTTTTTAGCTCTGGAACCTCCTCTTTTAGCTCCTTTTCCGCCATTTGGCCATTTGGCCATTTTAACCACTTTGACTCAAAAGAAAGAAATTATATCCTAATACGACACTTATTTGTACAAAAAGGGACAAAAGACTAACTAAAACTGACTCAAAAAGTGTATATAAAATACACCGATCAGACGCTGCATTTCATGCCCGCAAGTTCAGTTAAAGAGAGTGACGGTTCACGCTAGTAGGTTGCTGGTTCAGCTGATGTTGGAGCACTCTATTTGTTCCAGAGTTGCACTCTAGTCTTGGTATGATATTTTGATGTCGTATACTCTTTAAAGGCTTGTAGACAGGTGTCATGTGGATAGTGGTTTTGTATGGCCTTGTCGTTCTTGGCGTGGGTATATACATATATGTCAGTTTTCTGGTTAAGTACAAGTCGTGTCTAGTAAAGTCTTATTTATGGATATGTTGTGCACCATCCTTATAAACAGGAGGCTGCTTGACATTTAGGGATGATTTCCATTCTTTCATCTCATAAATTGTGAAGTAGAGCTGAGTCTTAAGAATTTGAGTTCAACTCGTTCCTCATATCGTTTCATTAATGCTGGTTACCGAAAAGGGCTTCGGTTGGTCCATATTTGTATCCGATAAATGAGTGACTTTTACCAGAAAATGATACGCTAGAAGGGGCAGTACTATTGTAAAAAGTTTTGAGATTATGAGAAGTTGTCTCACGCGTATACGGAAGCAATAATGCAAGACAGGGAAGCAAAATAGTTTAGATGGCCCTGTGAGTAGAAATGAAATTGTAGCTGCACAGGTAAAAAAATGATCTCACAAAGAGTGCAGTAAAATCTTTTGGGTTCTGGGCATGCAACAGTTAAGTCAATTGTACAAGATCTAATGGTCGAGCCATACTGACCATGGAGACAGGGAGAGCTAATTAGTTCAGATTGTGGAAATCAAGTTGAGAAGGCAAATCCGTCTTGGCGCAAAAAGGTCAAAAGCAGTCGCCAGAAAAAGTAGTCCCCCTAATGATTTAAAAAAATCAGCTTCTATTGGTAATTCTACTGATGGAATTTCAAGTGCATTAGTTGTGTTCGATGACAAAGGATATGGAGTTTGCAGTTCGACTATGGAAGCAGTACATGAAGATTCTCCTGTTCGACAAGGTCAATGTGAATTTGATGTGACCCTACCACCTTTTGGTTCAAACAGTTCCAGTCATGGCGATGCCCGTACCAAAGTTAGAGAGACTCTTCGTCTGTTTCAGGATATTTGCAAAGTGAAGAATCAATGTGAAAACCTGAAAAAGAAAAAACCAAAGCAGGGGCCAAACATGATTGACCTTCAAGCAACAAAAATCATCAAGGAAAAAGGAAAAGAAGTTAACATGGGTCGGCACAAGACATTTGTGAAAGAAATTGGCGGTGTGAGTGATGAGACAAGTCCGGTTAGTGAAGTCAAAAGGTCGTCACCTCATAAGCTAATTAGTATTATGAAACATAACTCCACCTCGCCAAAGAATAAATACTATAAAAGAAGGATATCTATTGTTAGAGACTTCCATCCATTTTGTGGAACAAATGCTCCTAAGCCAACTAAACATAATTGATTTGGTGTTACTGAAGAAAGCAAGGGTGTGGCTGGGTTCGATAAGAAAGCTATAAAGAATGAAGTAATTGATACATCGAGAAATGTTACAGACAATGGGGCATCGCAAAATAAGTTGATTGTAAGTGAGGATGTTGATCCTCTAAAAGAGAGGGATGTTTCTAGTCCCTAAGATCGGGAGTTGGAACAAATAGAGATAGTTCATAGTGAAGAGCAGGGAGGTGTTCAATGTGATCAGGACGGACGTAGTCAGGTGGAAAGCATTGTGGTTATCATGCTTGAGATAATGAAAAAAAAAGAGTGATGCAAGAGTTGTAGGGAAAGAGACTCTGGTATAATCAGAGGACGAAAGTGAAAAAACTACTACTGCAAGTAGTGCTTTTGGTTCTAGAAATAAAAAGTCGATTACGAAGGGTGCTAAGTCATATTGTACACGAAAGTAAGGGAAGATCGAGAAAAATATTTAACAAAAGAGAAGTACAACCTTTGAGTATAATGGAAAAAAGGGTGGGTCATATCTCATAAGTCGATGAAATGATCAAACGACTTTCAGGATGAGGTATGGACACTTCTAGTTCTTAGTAATGTCATTTGGACTCACAAATGAACCATCAACATTTATGGAACTAATGAACAGCGTGTTTCGCCCATTCCTAGACGTATTTGTGATAGTATTTATAGATGATATTCTGGTTTATTCTCACTCGGAAGCAGAGCATGTGGAGCATTTGAGGATAGTACTACAGAAGCACCAGGATCATGAGTTATATGCAAAACTCTCCAAGTGTGAGTTTTGACTGAAGTTAGTGGTTTTTCTTGGTCATATAGTGTCAGAAGAAGGTATAAGAGTTGACACTCAGATTATTGAAGCAATGAAGAATTGGATGAGGCCTACAACTCCATCAGAAGTTCGCAGCTTTCTAGGCCTAGCCGACTATTGTAAAAGGTTCATAGAAGGGTTTTCTACCATATCAACACCATTAACGAAGTTGACACAAAAGGCTATAAAATTTCAGTGGTCCGATGCTTGTGAGTAGAGTTAAAGGATAAATTAACATCGACACCAGTTCTTACTCTCCCAGAAGGTCCAGAAGGTTATGTTGTGTATTGTGATACCTCGGGAGCAGTGATAACACTTTATCGTTACACACTCAAGTATAAGTTTGTCTCAAGTAATAAATTTCTCGGAAGTCCGAGTGTCGAACCACAGGGATATTTTGAAGAACGAGAGTGTCAATCTAGTTGTGAATTTTAAGGCTTTATATAGTGGACTACGTACTAGAGCTCTGGGATTCCACTTAAGTAAAATAATAGTGTTGTTCTTGGCTATATTTGATAACTCAATTGAAATCTAACAATCAAGTGATTTCAATTGGAAGATAAAAACATTAAGCACTTGAAAGTTTATAACTTGTGAAAACTATCTTTCTAGTTCCCTTAAAAGAGTTTATGAAACCAATTGTTGTTATGTAAAGCTAAGCATTCATTGTGCCAAATATGTCTACAACAAATAAAAGTTTTCACAAAACAAAACCATTGACATATCTCATTAGACAACTAAAAAGATATAACATTGAAGACCTTTTGAAAAGCCAAGAACAATATTATTATCTTACTTAAGCTTCACCCCTAGCTCTAGCTAAAGGTTTAGCTACTCATATTATAATAAATAAAACTCATATTTTTCAAAGAAAAACTACTAATATAGGAGATATATTACAAAGAGAGTGATGCTCCAAATGGCTTGCCAAAGGCCCCTTTATATAGGCTCCAAAGTTGAGACACTTGCATTATTGTGGACAATTTCGGGTCCACTCATTAATTGCTAAATTGGACAAGCTTACTATTGAAATCTTGAATTTCTTCCTTCATATCAATTGTGGGTAGTTGAGTGAGATTTCCAAATCAGTTTGAATCTATTCCATTGGATTTTTCATGTGAAAGTTATGATCAAATTACTGATCCTTGGTTAAATGAACATTGACAAATTTGGCATTTGTTATGATGCTTTTACACGATTCAAAGATCCACTTGCACACATTCAATGATCTACAAACTTTTCAGAGTTGTAGCAGTAGATCTTATCTGCACTTTCCAGTTAGTGGTAGATCAATTGGATTTTTGTGTGAATTATAGTGAATTAAATGCCAAATTATGTTCTGTGGAGTTTGAAATCCGGAGCATTGTCATGATGAACACTTTTATCGTCAATTTGATGCTAGAATTCAATGTTTTCAGCAGTTTGGGCCTGGATAAGAGTTGTAGATACATGAGTTATCTAACCAATTCAACTGGAATTGGATCAATTGGATGTGTATAGATTGTGATATGGACCAAATACGAAAATGTGTCATGGATCAAAACTCAACCAAAATTTGGACATAGTTGTTGTGTAATCTTTTTTTGGTTAATTGGACTTTCAAATTGCGAAGTTGATTTTATATACCCACTTATATCTTTAGTACATTGTCTTGAGTGTTCAAAAACATTAGTGTCACAAAATTTGGATGAGTGTAATTTATATTATGACCTATACATCAAGCAATACACATAACCATGTTCAATCATGCTTAAATATTCCATTACTACAGAAAAATAGATATTTATGGCTAACCTATGAAATATACAAAATTACGTATAAATATGCAACAAATACTATACAATAACAACTAAAATACACATGGAATTGTTATAACATATGCATATTTACACACTAATCACACCCCCTAACCAGCTTATTACTAGTCCCTAGTGATAAAAACGCGACATAAATTTTAGTTTTGAAGTTTCATTATTACCAACTCCTTCTTCTAATAAGTCAATATTAACAAACTATTGTATTCATATCTATTCATCATCCAGTATTATCTAAATGAGTAGTTTAGTAGTCATCTTCTGTTGTGCTCAAGTTAAGTAACAAATAGTTATGGGTCTCATGTCATAAAACTACTATCTCAATGTTTACTGACGCTAACACTCTTTGGTTGGGTTATAATTTTATTTTCTCCTGAGTGTGTTTTACGCTCTACTTCAGGAATATTCATTTATTTTTTCATTTTTTTCTCCTGAGTGCGTTTTACGCTCCATCTCAGGAATATTCATTTTTTTCTTCTTTTTTTTTCTTCCTCCTGAGTGTGTTTTATGCTCCATCTCAGGAGTATACATTTTTTTTATTATTATTATTACTTTAAAACCCAATTATTTAGCTGCAACCATTTGTAAAGTAAAGAAATTAGTAGAATTTCAATTTACAACCCACAATCATTTGTCACTTTGTGTGTGAAATAAAGATGACTTATAACCAACTACTAGATAATACAAGATTATAATAGAAATAAAATGTGTCAAGTTTGTTTTATTGCACATATTTCATTAAGGAATTCAAGTAAGCATACTTTTTTTTATGCGTCTCAAGGGTCCTTTTTACCCTTACTCTGCCATTTTTACTTTTTTTTTCTTTCACAAAACAATAAAAGGATTTCTACTAATTCTCTCCCCAACCCAATCAACATATTGTCCCCAATGTTTCAAAGCTAGAGTTGCAAAAATTAGAAGATATTATCTGATTTCACATAAAATTGAAGAAAATAAACCTGAAACACACACACACACAAAAAAAAAAATTGCAAACATGATTATTGTTATAGCCGTAAATCTAAATCACCTTTCTTTTTTTTCCACGGTCACCAAACCAATCTAATTGAGAAGCAATTGAATTATATTTAAACTCAAAGACCTGGAGTTTCTCAATTAACCGTTCAGGGTCTGAATCTGATAGGAAGATTTGACGTACTTGCTCTGTCATGAAACCTTGTTGTACTGCATGATCTAAAAAAGTTAATAACCCATCAAAAAAAACCATTAACATTTAGTAACCCAATAGGCTTTGAATGAATAGTTAGCGTTAACCAATAAGCAATATGAAAGATGTTCTCAAAAGTTCCAAGTCCACCTGGCAAAGCTATGAATGCATCCGAATGTTCCAACATTTTAGGTACCATCTCTTGTATGGACGAAACTTCTATTACCTTACCCGCTGTATTTTCAAAAAACTTTTTAAGAGCAGTCAGGACTATTCCTAAAAGTCCCTCCAAAGGATGTCGTCAACACCACATTCCCTGTTAAACCAAGTGTACTGCCTTCATATACTAAATTGATTTTTTTCTTTGCTAGCACACTTTCAAGTTTATTTGCTGACACTTGATATTCATTATTATTACCAATAGACCCACCAAGCACACAAATGGAAGCTATCTTTGGAGATGAAGATGTTGCCATTTTTTTGAGCTCTCTCAAGACTAAAAATTATATGAGTTGTTTGCGATAACCTAGATGATGCATTATATACAAAGGGAAAGTAAAAAAATGTACATGGTACGACTCTAGATGCACTATTTATTGGAAAAAAATCAGAAGTAAAGGTCCCACTAATAGTAGTTGTGATTGTGGCTCACATCTTCCTCTGGGTTTACATCCAGAAACGGCTTAAACACCTTCTATGAGTCTAGGATAACCTTCTCATCCAATTTTTTAAAAATTGGCAAACAGGGTCTTTTAACGTCAGATTCCCGAGACTAAGTGCATATTCTCTTCTAAATTGCCCCCATAAATCGATAATATGATATTGCACCATTCCACAAGAATGCGTCTCAAGAGAAAATGAATACCATCCAAAGACTCCTTACTCAGCCCATTCTTAATGAAATCTATCTTATCATATCGATTGTTGGATGTCATTCCTATATTTCTACAACGAGTGTTACAAGTCCATCTAGCACATTTGCTGCAAACATTCATTCTTTTAGCTCGTCGTTTTTTAGAATATGTACTCTTACCCAATCCAGCCAAGCGTGGAACAAATGAGTTTGTGAACTCACCTCCAAACCTGAATTACGCTTCTATCAACCAACGTAAATCAACTGGAAGGCCCTTAATCATTAGTAACCTTATCCTCTCGCATCGGCCATGGTAAATTTTAACCAAATCATTCTTAACGTAAAAGAGGAAATATTTGTTCAAAGAAGCAATAACCACATCCATTTTATAAAATTGCTTAAGAGTTGTATTCAAATATGAGAACTAAAATAACAGAATCAAAGTTTTATTCGATTTTTACGGCTAGTACATTACATATCACATAAAAATGCTATAGCCCAGGCGAAACCTAAAACTTGTGCAGTGAGTGCCATGATTACTATGTATGGTACACAAAATTCTTCTTCTTGATTATAACCAACGATGAACATAAGAGCGAAAACAAGAGTGATGAAGGCAAGAAAATATTTATTCATTTGGTTTGCGTGGATGGGAGTTTAAGGAAAGATGTTTAGAAATAAGAGAAGAATGAGGTATTTATGGTGTAAAATTTGTAAAAATGACCGTTGAAGGGAAGAGGGAAAGTGATAAAAATACTATTCATTACCGTTAAAAATAGGAAAGAATTTTTTTATTTTTTTTATTTTTATATTTATGTACAACTCAATTTTTGTGGGCAACTGAAATTCCGACTTGAGAGTCACGGAGTACTGAATCCGCCATTTATTCCGGGAAAAAGAAAAAAAAAAGAAAGAAAGAAATACTAAAATAATAATAACAAAGACAATTATATAAACACAAAAAAAAAACAAAATCAAATCTTGTAGACAGGGTCAGCCAAATAAACAGACTCGATCTCTTTTGAAAAACTTTCAAAATACGCTTTTAAACGTTGTCCATTGACTTTGAAAATGTCACCACTTCTTGGATTCTCAATTTCAATGACTTTATATGAAAAGACGCTTTTACAAAGAAATGTCCTGACCATTTTGACCGCAACTTTCCAGGAAACAAGTGTAATCTAGAATTATACAAAAGAATTTTTTGCCCAATTTCAAAAGTTTTTCTAACAATGTGTTTGTCATGAAATACTTTCATTTTCTCTTTGTAAATTCTAGAATTTTCATATGCTTCATTTCTGATTTCTTCTAATCCATTTAGTTGAAGTTTTCTCAATGAACTAACTTTATCTAAATTGAAATTAAACATTTTGATAGCCCAAAAAGCTTTATGTTCTATTTCAACAGGCAAGTGACAAGGTTTTCCAAAAACAAGTCGGTAAGGGGACATACCAAGAAATGTTTTGAATGATGTTTGATATGCCCACAGTGCATAGAGACCAATCTTTTCGAGTTGGGCCAACTGTTTTCTCCAGGATATGTTTGATCTCTCTGTTAGCAAGTTCAGTTTGTCCACTTGTATTCAGATGATAAGGGGTTGACACTTTGTGATTACTTCCATATTTTTTCATTAAGTTTTGAAATGGTCTATTACAAAAATGTAAACCTCCATCACTTATGATTGCACGAGGCATTCCAAATCTTGAGAAAATATTTTCCTTCAAAACAATTTTGTGATCATTATTTTTGCAAGGAATTGCCTCAACACATTTTGAAACATAATTGACTCCAACCAAAATGTATTAATATCCAAAAGATGGTGGAAAAGGATCCATAAAATCAATTCCCCAACAGTAAAAAATTTCTATAACTAAAATGAGATTTAATGGCATCATGTTTCTACGAGTTTCCCACCTAATCTTTGATACCTATCACAAGATTTGCAAAATCCGTGTGTGTCTTTAAAAAGTGTGGGCCAATAAAATCCGCACTGCAATATTTTTGCAGCGGATTTCTTTGAGGAAAAGTGACCACCACATGCTTCTGAGTGAGAAAAAGTGATTATACTTTGAGTTTCATCACCATGCACACATCTTCTTACTATTTGATCTAGAAAATATTTAAAAAGATATGGGTCATCCCAAAAGAAATTTTCACTTTTCTGAAGAATTTCTTTTTGTCCTGTGCATTCCAATGATTTGGAATTTGCCCTATAGATAGAAAATTAGCAATATCTGCAAACCATGGAAAATTAGATACAGAAAAGAGTTGTTCATCAGGAAAAAAGTCATTTATGAGACTTGTCTCAAAAGATTCATCACATGTAAGTCTAGACAAATGATCATCCACAATATTTTCAACTCTTTTTTTATCTTTAATTGTTATATCAAATTTATGGAGTAAAAGAATCAATCTAATCAACCTTGGCTTTGCATCTTTCTTTGTTAATAAATATTTTAAAGCTGCATGATCAGTATACACAATAATGGGCGAGCCCACTAGATAGGATCTAAATTTTTCTAATGCAAATACTACATCAAGTAGTTCTTTTTCAGTAGTGGAATAGTTAATTTTAGCATTATTAAGAGTTTTACTTGCATAGTGAATCACATGGTTTTTTTAATCTTTTCTTTGTCCTAAAACAACTCCTACAGCATAATCACCAGCATCACACATTATTTCAATGAGCAAAGTCCAATCAGGGGGTTGCATAATAGGTGCAGAAGTGAACATTTCTTTGAGTTTCACAAAAGCATTTTCACAAGAATCAGTCCATTTGAATGTAGCATCTTTTAATAAAAGGTTGCATATTGGTTTAGAAATTGCACTAAAGTTTTTTATGAACCTTCTATAAAAGCCAGCATGTCCTAAAAATGATCTAATATCTTTTACTGATTTTGGTGTTGGTAAATAGCAATTAGATCAATTTTGGATCTATCCACTTCTATTCCTTTTGTTGAAACAATGTGTTACAATCCCTTTGGTTACCATAAAATGACATTTTTTTCAATTAAGAACGAGATTTTTTTCTTCACATCTAGTCAAAACTTTAGCCAAGTTCATTAAGCAATCATCAAATGAGTTTCCAAAAACAGAGAAATCATCCATGAAAACTTCGAGAAAACGTTCAACCATGTCACTGAAAATATCTGTCATACATCTTTGAAATGTGGTTGGGGCATTACATAGTTCAAATGACATTCTTCGATATGCAAAGATTCCAAACGGACATGTAAATATTGTTTTCTCCTGGCCCTCAAGTACAATTGCTATTTGATTATACCCTGAATATCCATCTAGGAAGCAATAAAAAGCATATCCTGCAATTCTCTCTAAGATTTGATCCATGAAAGGCAAATGAAAATGATCTTTTCTAGTCATAGAATTTAATTTCCTGTAGTCAATACACATTCTCCAGCCAGTAACAATTCTAGTGGGAATCAATTCATTATTTTCATTTTTTACTATCATATCTGCATTTTTAGGTACAACTTGTGTAGGACTTACCAATTTACTGTCGGAAATAGGATAAATAATGTCATTATCTAGAAGCTTAATGACTTCATTTATCACTACTGCTTTCATATTCGGGTTTAGCCTTCGTTGCATTTTCCCAGAGGATTTAATATTTTCCTCTAAATAAATGTTATGAGTACAAATTAATGGGCTAATTCCTTTTATGTCAGACAAAGTCCATCTTATTGCATGCTTGTGAACTTTTAGTACTTCTAACAATTTATGCTCTTGATCATGGTTCAATTTGGAAGATATTATTACCGGATATGTATCATTATCACCCAAATATGCGTACCTCAAACTTGATGGTAAAGACTTCAATTCCAACACTGGTGGTTGAACACTTGATGGAATTTGAGCTTTCTCTGATTTTGATAATTTTTCAAACGTCGGCTTCCATCCATTAACCTCTGAAATCTGTGAAGTCTCAAACATAAAAGCAAACTCCAAATTGTCCTCATTAATCAAATCATTTGTTAATAAATTTTCTAACGGACCAGAAAATGAGGTCATGAAATGTTCAAGAGTGTATTTATCAGTTACATCAATTTCATATACTTCATCATTATTTGGTGGTTGTTTGGAAATGTTAAAAATATTTAACTCCAAAGTCATATTTCCAAAAGAGAGATTCAAAACTCCATTTCTATAATTTATCAAAGCATTAGAGGTTGCAAGAAACGGTCTTCCTAAAATGATGGAATGTTGAGATGTTGAATTTGAAACTGCATGTGTGTCCAAGATAATAAAATCTATAGGAAAGTAAAATTTATCAATTTGAACTAATACATCCTCCACTATACCTTTTGGAATTTTTACTGAACGATCTGCCAATTGAAGTGTGATATGAGTCTTCTTTAGTTCTCCCAAATCCAGTTATTTGTACACAGAGAGTGGTAAAAGATTAACACTCGCTCCAAGGTCAAGAAGTGCATGCTCAATTTTAGTATTACCAATTACACAAGATATAGTTGGACAACCAGGATCCTTATATTTTGGTGGAGTTTCTTGTTGAATGATTGAACTTACACTCTCTGTCAGAAATGCCTTATTTTGAACATTTAATTTCCTTTTCACAGTACACAAATCTTTAAAAAAATTGGCATAAGATGGAATTTGTTTTATTGCATTAAGTAGTGGAATGTTAACTTTTACTTGCTTTAAAATCTCAAAAATTTCAGGATTTTGGTTCAACTTCTTAATAGGATGTAATCTTTAACGGGTGATGGTCCTCTACTAGGAGTTAAAATATCAGTATTCTTACCATCATCCTTATCTTCATCATGTGAACTTGAAGTAGAGCATGATTCTGTATTTTTGAGGTGAATTGTCTTGTTAATTGTTTTTCCACTTCGTAGGGTAGTAACGGAATTGACATTTTCTGGTGATGTTTCGGCAGAGATTTGACATTGACCAGCAGGGTTTTGTTGAGTTTGAGCCGGAAACTTCCCCTTTTCAGTTGTTCTTGAGGAATTTGTCAACGTAGACAATGTTATTTTGATTTCATTGATGTCTTGTGAAGTTTGGTTGTTGATCGTTGTTTGACCCTTCATAAATGTTTGTAATGTTTCTTCAAGGCTTTTTGTTTGTGGTCTAGTGTATGGGGTGAAACTAGAGTTTGTTGCATTTTGGTTGGGTAAAGGTTGAACATTATTATCATTCCTCCAGCTAAAGTTGGGGTGGTTCCTCCAGTTTGGATTATATGTCTCGAAAAAAAATAGATGGGAATGATTTCTTAAAGTTAGACATCGCATTTGCTTGTTCATGACACATCTCTTTGAAGACGGGAATTTTTGGGCATTTATTTGTTAAATTTCCTCCAACAGCACAAATATCACACAAGTCTTTGTTTTGCACAAATTTGACTTCCTTAGATTTAGTTAACTCCATGCTTTCAACTTTTCTAGTTAGACTGACAATCCTAGCATTTAGATCATCTTCTTGACTAAGATAATACTTTCCTTTATTAGCATTTTCAAGATTAGATCTAATTGAACCTTCCGAAGTACTTTCATTATACCAAGACTGAGTTTTATCAACTAAATGGTCTAAATACTCAAGTGCATCTTCAGAATTTTTGTCTAAAAATTCTCCATTATATATCATTTCCTCAAATTGTTTCGTTTCAGAGTTTAAGCCTTCATAAAAGAAACTTACAGTTCTCCAATTTTCAAAACCATGGTGAGGGCAAGAATTCAACAAATCTTTAAAACGTTCCCAACATTGAAAATATTGTTCATTAGGCTTTTGGAAAAAGTTTTTGATTTGCTTCTTCAGAGAATTTGTTTTATGTATTGGAAAGAGTTTTTTTAAAAATTCGGTTTGCACTTGTTGCCAAGATGTAGTTGATCGAGGTCTTAAAGAATTAAGCCATATTTTTGGCTTATTTTTGAGAGAAAACGAAAATAACTTTAACTTAATTGATTCTTGAGTGCATGTTGTATCGTTTAAAGTGACACATATTTTCTCAAATTCTTTCAAATGCAAATAAGGGTTTTCAGATTCAAGTCCCTGAAAATTGGGAATTAATTAGATCGTACCAGTCTTGAGTTTAAAATTATGAGCATTTTGTGGATAAACAAAGCATGATGGAATAATATTACATTGAGGTTCTAAGAAATCTCGCATGGAACGCACTTGTTGATTTCCTATTAATTCATTAGGATTTTCTATATCACCTTCAGCCATATTTTTGAAATTATTACTCAAATTATCTACTTCAATCCTTATTAGTCGACCACTTTTTAAATCACGTAACCAATTATGCATATAAATGATAAGCACACAATGAGTAGTTATGTTATCCTAAATGCTACTTATTTACATATGCTTACCAAAAACAAAAAATACAAAAGAATAAGAAAGAGATTACCAACCTTTTGGAGTCTTACTTAAAAAATACACAAAGAGATGGACCGTTCCCCAAGGGATATCCCCGGCACTGGGCCAAAAACTTGATAACACTTTATCATTACACACCCAAGTACAAGTTTATCTCAAGTAATAAATTTCTCGGAAGTCTGAGTGTCGAACCACAGGGATATTTTGAAGAACGAGAATGTCAATCTAGTTGTGAATTTTAAGGCTTTATATAGTGTACTACGTACTAGAGCTCTGGGATTCCACTTAAGTAAAATAATAGAGTTGTTCCTGGCTATATTTGATAACTCAATTGAAATCTAACAATCAAGTGATTTCAATTGGAAGATAAAAACATTAAGCACTTGAAAGTTTATAACTTGTGAAAACTATCTTTCTAGTTCCCTTAAAAGTGTTTATGAAACCAATTGTTGTTATGTAAAACTAAGCATTCATTTTGTCAAATATGTCTACAACAAATCAAAGTTTTCACAAAACAAAACCATTGACATATCTCATTAGACAACTAAAAAGATATAACATTGAAGACCTTTTGAAAAGTCAAGAACAATATTATTATCTTACTTAAGCTTCACCTCTAGCTCTAGCTAAAGGTTTAGCTACTCATATTATAATGAATAAAACTCATATTTTTTTAGAGAAATACTAATAATATAGGAGATATATTACAAAGAGAGTGATGCTCCAAATGGGTGCCAAAGACCCCTTTATATAGGCTCCAAAGTTGAGAAGACTTGCATTATTGTGGATAATTTCGGGTCCACTCATTAATTGCTAAATTAGACAAGCTTCCTATTGAAATCTTGAATTTCTTCCTTCATATCTATTGTGGGTAGTTGAGTGAGATTTCCAAATCCGTTTGAATCTATTCCATTGGATTTTTCATGTGAAAGTTATGATCAAATTACTGATCCTTGGTTAAATGAACATTGACAAATTTGACATTTGTTATGATGCTTTTACACGATTCAAAGATCCACTTGCACAAATTCAATGATCTACAAACTTTTCAGAGTTGTAGCAGTAGATATTATCTACACTTTCCAGTTGGTGGTAGATCAATTGGATTTTTGTGTGAATTATAGTGAATTAAATGCCAAATTATGTTCTGTGGAGTTTGAAATCCGGAGCATTGTCATGATGAACACTTTTATCGTCAATTTTTTTTTGGGTAAATAAATAATATATTATCAGAAATCAGAAAGTACAAGCGTGCATTGAGGGTTCTCAAGCCTCAATGTAAACAAAGCAAAACAATAATGAAATTAGGGGGCAGGGGTACACTCAAAAGGTGTAACTACATGAGGGGAATAATCTGAAAAGTACACGATAGGTTGCTAGCTTGACTCTAGCAATAACATCATCCTCAGTCGCGGTAGTCCCGTCAAAGAGCATAGCATTCCGGGACCTCCAAATATCAAATATCATCACACAAAAGGCAAGAAGAATAGCCTTGGATCGGATACTCGTCCCTCGGTGCTCCTTCTTGATCCACTTGAGAGTACTCTCTACCGAGGTCATATCTCTTCTATCTCCCAACTATTCTCGAATGTGTCTCCAAATCTTGCTTGAAAATGAGCAAGCAAAGAAGAGGTGAGACCGAGTCTCATTGTCTTGCTTACAAAACCCGCAAGTGACGTCCTCAAGGTTCAAGTACGAAAATGTGTCTTTTTGTAGCAAGGCGCTTCCGACAGTTAAGCCAAACCGTGAACAAATATTTGGGAGGTATAAAACCTTTCCAAATTTGAGACATCCAAGGCTTGGGCTCACGTGGAGTACGCAGAACATCATAGACAAGTCCGAAGTCCAATCTCCCATTAACACAACACCTTTCCAAGCCAACAATAGTACCCTCTCGACTACCAAATATGCGAATGAAGGTGTCTCGAATACTACAGAGCTTTTTAAACAAGAGGGAATCCCTGTCCCGAACTTCATACTCCCAAATCGAATGTCCCCTCAAGTAGTACGAATTGGCCCATTTTACCCATAAAGAATCCGCATTATTGTGGAATAGCCAGATGGACCGAGAGAGAAGAGCAAGATTCCGTACCTTGATATCCATGAGTTCTAGACCGCCCTCTGATTGCGGGACACATACCTCATCCCATGCGACACGAGATGGTCTCCCTCCCCACAAAAACTGAAGACAAGCTGAGCGAACCTTAGCAAGAACCGCAACATGGAGTGGGAAAACACGAAACCAAAACCCTTCAATACCCTGTATAACCAACCGAATGAGCTCAAGTTTTCCAGCATAAGAGAGAGAGAGAGTGATGCCCTTATTTCTGTATATACCCTGCAATGGCATCAGTTAATGGTGCATACTGAGCCACATACACTGAGATCGGAGCCAAAGGAACCCCCAAATAGCGTACTGGAAAAGACCCCTCCACGAAGCCAACTCTGTCAATAATCCTATCCCGAGACGTTCCGTGTACTCTAGCCAAATAGATAGATGACTTAGAAAGGTTCAAAGATAAACCGGAAGTCGTCTCTAAGTGCTCAAGACACTCCATAAGAACACCAACTGAAGAGTCATCCCCTTTTGCGAAAAGCATGAGATCTCAAGAGTATTTATTGGTGGAACGATATGAAGAGGAGCGTGGCGGAGTTCGTAGCTCAGTGTCCCAATTGTCAGCAGGTAAAAATAGATAACCAAAGCCCGATGGCTTGACTCAGAACATCAAGATTCCGATATGGAAATGGAAAATGATTAATATGGACTTCATTAGGGGATTACCTCGTTCTTTTCATAAATTTGATTCCATTGGGTGATCATTGACAGACTGACCAAATCAGCTCATTTCTTGCCGGTGAAAATTACCTATACAGTTGAGGACTACGCGAAGTTATATATTAAGGAGATTGTGCGACTTCATGGTGTGCATGTTTCTATTATATCTGACCGAGGTGCTCAGTTTACAGTAAGGCTGGCCAACGGGGCAGGGTATACCGACCCCGACCCGACCCAACCCCGCTTGACACTGTACCGGTATTGGATACTGGTACGGGGTTGCGAAAAAAATCCGACCCAGACACCGACTCACCCCGCCCCAGCCCCGACCCTTCCCCACCCCCTCCGACCCCTACTAGCCGTTGCACAACAGCTTTGTCCAATTTTGCCGTTGTGCAACGGCTAAATACCCCTCCCCTACCCCAACCTCCACCCCATAATATTTATTTTAACCCTTAAGTTATTATATTTACACTTTAACCCAATTTTTTCAACTATAAATACCTCATTTTCTCTTCATTCTTTCTCACAAATTTTCCTACAATCTCTCTAATAATCTCTCAATCTATCTCTCATTCTCTCTACATTGTCTACTAAGTATTCAATTTTATTTATTCATTTGAGAGTGAAGTTGACAACTAGCTTGAGGATCATCCATCGAGGAAAGTTTCAATTTTCAACATCTCGATTACACGTCGACTTTGCATCGACGTTTGGTACATTCGTTTCTTCATTAGATTATTATTGTTTCTTCATTTTATTTAGAGCACTTAATTAAATTTCACTATCTTTAATTATTTGTTTGCATAATTATAATGGAAGGTAACAAGGGCAAGGATACTTCTACTAGTAGGGGTAACAAGGGTAAGTGTACTTCTTCTACTCATCCTATTCCTCCAGATCCTCATAGACAGGACGATTTCATTGATACTGAATCATTTCCTAAAGTACCATTAGATTTAGATGACACACCCACTAGTGCACCTCAAACTGCACCGCCTCATATTCCCCTTAGTATGAGACGAGACCCTCCTCAACAAAAAGTAAAATCAGATGTATGAGTTTTTTTTTATAGGGACGTAGAAAATGAAGTAGTTAGATGTCAAATTTGTGAAAATATTTATAATTTTAAAATGGGAAAAGGTCAGGGTGGGACGGAAAGTTTATTGAGACATGTACAAAACAAACACAAAGCTAGGTAGGAAGCGTATCACCAACGTCTGAAAGTGCATTTTTTGCGGGAAGATTTCAAATATGGGAGCACAGACATTCATTGGCAGGAGACTCATTAGAGATTACAATTCTATTCAGACTCTGGATTCGTGCGGAGCGTAGGAGGTGCGGCTAACCGGAAATCAGCGAAGAAGAAGACTATAACTACAACGAAATCTTACTATGTTATTTATTTGCAACTTTCAATATCACGAAGTTGCAATTTTGAAATTGTATTACCAAAAAAAATCATACTTCTAGTCGAATAATATAAGAGGCACAAAAACAGCCTTGTGATGTTTTTATTAAACTATCTTGTTGTGTGTGTGTGTTATTTATTTATTTATTTTAAAGGCAAATAAAAAAATGACCCCACACCGACCCCAACCCCGACTTCTCCGATTGCGACATGCACCCGCCACTGACCCCGCCTACCCCCGGCCCGCGGACCCGACCCGACCCTGCCCCGTTGGACAACCCTAGTTTACATCTAACTTCTGGAAGTCATTTCAGAAAAGGTTAGGCACCCTAATTAATTTAAGTACGGCTTTTCATTCTCAGATAAACAGTCAGGTCGAGCGAATGATTCAGACACTTGATGACATATTACGAGCTTGTGTGTTGGAATTTAGAGAAGTTGGGATGATCACTTACCCCTTATTGAGTTCATGTACAATAACAACTATCATGCCAATATTAAAATGGCTCTATATGAGGCTTTATATGGACATAAATATAGATCTCCTATCAGATGGTTCGAGGTAGGAGAGTCAGAGTTATTTAGGCCTGACTTAGTACATCAAGCCATAGAAAGGGTGAAGTTTATCCAAGAGCGATTGTTAACGTCCCTGAGTCATCAGAAGTCATATTCAGATGTGCGACGACGAGACTTAGAGTTCCAGGTAGATGATTGGATATTCTTGAAGATTTCGCCTGTGAAGGGAGTAATGAGATTCAAAAAAAGGGAAAGCTTAGTCCAAGGTATATTGAACCATATCGCATAGTTCGACGTATTGGTCAAGTAGCTTATGAATTGGACTTACCTTCAGAGTTGAAGTTTGTTCATTCGGTTTTTTATGTTTCCATATTGAGAGCATGTGTTGGAGATCCTTCTCGGATTGTACCGATTGAGGATGTGCAGGTTACAGAGAATCTGTCATATGAAGAGATTCCTATTGCTATCCTAGATTGACAAGTCCGCAACCTGAGGACTAAGGAGGGCTGTGAAAGTTCTGTGGCGAAATAGGAACGTGAAAGAAATGACATGGGAAGCGGAAGAGGAAATGATGCGCAAATATCCACACCTATTTCAGACTAATGTCGAGATTTCAAGAGAAGCCTAAGGTAAATTCCAACTCCTGTTATGATGATTAACGCTTGTGTATTATATATTCGGGCTACGTAATGAGGATTAGATATGTTACTCCAACATTCGAGGACGAATGTTTCTAAGGGGGAAAGATTTAACATCCTGTATTTCGGGTCATAGTTTGAATAGCTAGGCGTGTGTAAATAGACCCGAGCGTTGGGAAAACTTTGTTATATTTACATATGCTAATAGAAGATTATATATAAGGAACGCGATCCCAAAATAATTTTGGACGTAACAAGTATGACGATAGGAATTAATAATAATAATAATAATAATAGTTGCATATCCCAAAGAGGTTATGGAATAAGGGTAAGCAACCAGTCGAGGCAAATACAAATATAGCAGAGGCCAAAAGGAACACAAAAAGGAAACGCAAGTTCCAGAAGGATGGTAAGACCCTAACAACAGAGAAGTTTAAGGGGAACTGCCACCATTTTGGGAAACCTGGTCACATGATCAAGGATTGCCGCAAACTCAAGAATGAGAATAAAGAGAAAGCCAAGGGCAAGGATAAGGTTAACATCGTCGAAGAAACGCTTCTTGACGATATGATTGAGGAGTCCTCGGCGGTTGTACTTGAAGCAAACCTCGTTGAGAATCCTATGCAGTGGTGGATGGACACGGGTGCTACCCGACACATCTGTTCCAACAGAGATGCCTTCTCCACATATACACCAGTCACGAACAAGAAGTTGTTCATGGGAAACAACGCTTCCTCTGAGGTGCTGGGGGTAGGAAAGGTGATCCTGAAGATGACCTCCGGAAATGAGCTTACTCTGAAGGAGGTGATGCATGTGCCTGATATTAAAAGAAATTTAATTTCAGGATCTTTATTGATGAATGATGGTTTTAGGCTAGTGTTTGAGTCTAATAAATTTATAATCACTAAGAATAGAACTTTTGTAGGAAGGGGCTTCGTCTGTGAAGGCCTCTTCAAAGTTAAAGCCTTGTCTGTAATGTCTTCTATTAATAAAATTGAAGATTTCTCTTATTTACTTGAGTCTTCCAGTTTATGGCATCATAGACTCGGAATATCAATATATCCAAATGTTGGTAAAGTTGGAGTTGTTGTCGTCTATCGACGTAAACCCTCAACGTAAGTGTGAGGTGTGCGTAGAGGCAAAACTTTTAAAGAGTCCCTTTAGATCCGTCGAAAGGGAAACCGCTCCCCTATAACTTATTTATACAGACATATGTGATTTAAAGTTTTCTCAAACTAGAGGGGGAACAAGAACTTTATGACATTCATAGATGATAACACAAGGTATTGTTACCATGACTTACTAAAAAGTAAATATGAAGCCTTTGAACCATTTATATGCTACAAAGCAAAAGTTGAAAACCAACTAAAGTACAGATTAAATCAATTCGTAGTGATAAAGAGGGAGAATATGTAGCGCCTTTTGAAGAATATTGTGCCCAATCGGGCATTGTTCATCAAATGACTACTCCATACTCACCTCAAAACGGTGTCGTTGAACGTAAGAGTCATACTTAGAAGGAAATGATGAATGTCTTGCTCATCAATTCTGGCATGTATGGACAATATTGTATCGCATTTGCATCATGCATACATTCATTAACCATCATATGGTATGATGCCCACAAAAGAGTCCGAAGAGGCCAATTTGATGTGATGTGATGCCCACAGAGGCAATTATGGAAATGGAAGATACTTGTATGGCCAATATTGTACTGCATTTGCATCATGCATACATTTATTAACCAACATATAGTACGATGCCCCAACGACATTTATGGTAAAAAATATTTCCTGATGAGGTCAATGTATGTGCATACTGCATTGTGCATAACATTTAGGTATATCCATTGGGACCCTCAGAGGCAATTATTGTTGGTCAATTATTTCTGTTTCAGATTATGATATATCTATGCCATGTTATTCGTTATGCCTAACATACTTAGTACATCAATCATACTGACATTCTTTTTGTCTGGGATGTTACGTTTCATGCCCGCATGTTCAGTTAAAGAGAGTGACGGTTCACGCTGGTAGGTTGCTGGTTCAGCTGATGATGGAGCACTCTATTTGTTCCAGAGTTGCAGTCTAGTCTTGGTATGATATTTTGAGTTCGTATACTCTTTAGAGGATTGTAGACAAGTGTTATGTGGATAGTGGTTTTGTATGGCCTTGTCGGGCTTGGCGTGGGTATGTACATGTATGAGTCGGTTTTATGGTTAAGAGTTTTCATAATCTTTTTCGGCTTCGTCCGTGCTTATTTGTAATTATACATTGATTGTGTGATTTGGGGTACCCGACGGGTGGGATCCGGGTGCCCATCGTGGCCCTCCAATTTGGGTCATGACATACATATTCCAAGATAATCAGAATTCCAGGGTTGTTACATTTAAGCAGGAATTTTCCCACGTCAACATGGAAAATTTCCCAAACGTTTCGGCTTATTGTACAAGGTTGAAAGAATTGAGGACTAACTCCATAACGTTGGTGCGCCCGTGAGTGACAATCGTCTTATTCTGCAGATGGTTGATATCCTATCCGAGGCCTATAGTGGCATTGACAATGTGCTTCATCAGAGTAATCCTCTCCCGAAGTTCTATCAAGCCCGCTCTATGCTTACTTTGGAAGAAACTGATTTGGCTAAAAAGGAGGATACTACGGCTAGTACCGTAGCCATGATGACGACCTCCAATAATTCTCCAGGTTTTGTTGATAATTCGGGCCAAAATCGTGCTCACGTTGGCGAAAATAAATAATCATAAAAACAATGGGAAAAATCATGGCGGAAAACGCGGTGACCCAACGGTGGTAACGACAACAGTGGGTCCCGCCCCAACAGAAATGGGCTACCACCCAACTGGTCCCAGCCTTGGGCCATCTGGTCGTGGGCCTGGACCTGTGGGTAGTGGCCCAACAGCCATTGGTACCCACCATATTCTACCTCAGGCAGTTGGGCTTCCCAAAGAACCTTCCAGTGCCTAATGCCCGCCCAGCGGCGATCAAAGACCAGGTATCGACCAACTTACTGGCTAGGCGCAGTGTGGCAGCTGGGTCCCGGCCTCCTCAGGCCTATTATACCGCGGATCCCACCCCTACCGACATTAAAGTCGTGATGCACACACTTGGAATAAATCCTTCGGACCCAAATTGGTACATGGACACCGGTGCCACTACTCACATGACGTCCGACTCAAGTACTCTCTCATCTTAGTCCAATTTGAGCAACAATCGTGGTATAATTATGGGTAATGGTAATTCAATTCCAATTCATGGTTACGGTCATAAAATGTTGTCTCCCCCTATCCACCCCTTATTTTGAAAAATACCCTTCACGCTCCTAAATTGATTAAAAATTTAGTGGCTATCTGTAAATTCACCAATGATAATTCTGTTTCTATCGAATTTGATCCATTTGGGTTTTCTGTGAACGATTTCAAGACGATGAGTCCTCTCATGAGGTGTTATAGTAGGGGAGGTCTTTATCCTATCACGCCAAGGTCCAATTTCTCGAGTCCAGCATGGCCCTCAACTTTTGCAGTTATGGCTTCTTCCTCGTGGCATGCTCGTCTAGGTCATCCGGGGTCGTCTATTTTGTCTTCCGTAGATAAATACAATTTTATTTATTGTAAGGATACGAGTCGTACTCCGAATTGTCAGTCTTGTTCTTTAGGAAAAATTGTTAAGTTGTCATTTGTAGACTCTAATTCACATACTTTAATGACATTTGATATTATTCATAGTGATCTATGGACATCTCCAGTTCTTAGTTCTGTGGGTCATCGGTATTATGTTCTCTTTCCGGATGATTATTCTAAATTTTTATGGACTTTTCCGATAGCGAAGAAATCTCAAGTTTTTTCCATATTCTTTAAATTTAGAGCATTCATTAGATCAAATTCGAACGGGACATAAAAATATTCAATGTGATAATGACAAAGAATATGATAATGGGGTGTTTCGGGAGTTTTGTGCTAATAATGGGATCAATTTTCATTTTTCTTGTCCTCGTACATCTTCACAAAATGGAAAAGTCGAACGAAAAATTCATACAATTAACAACGTTATCCGAACTTTATTGCTTCATACTTCTATACCCCTACCTTTTGGCATCATGCTCTACAAATGACTACATATCTTCTTAACATTCTTCCTATCAAAAGTTTGACGTATTCGTCCCCTCTTCAAATTTTATATAATAAGACTCTTTCGTTTTCACATCTTAGGGTCTTTGGGTGTTTATATTATCCGTTATTCCTATCCACCACAATTAACAAACTTCAGGCCCGTTCTACCCCGTGTGTGTTTTTGGGTTATCCGCAAAATCATCGTGGTTACAAATATTTTGATTTATCATCCAATAAAATTATCATTAGTTGTCATATTATTTTTTATGAGTCTCAATTCTCGTTTTCCTAATCGAGTAGTCCCGAGCCTAGTTCGCATAATTTTTTGGATGACGATATCTCCCCAGATATTATCCACCATTTATTGAACCGTTCCCATACCCAAAATCCATGGCGGGCCCACTGGCCCTCCAGTCACGTTGCCTCCTCCTGGTCTGGGTCCAGTGACTGAGGAGTCTATCCATCCCAGTTCTGGCCCAAACCCTATTTTGGCTCCCAAGTCCAGTTTCGGCCCAGTGCCTATTTTGGCATCTGGCAGTGCTCCAGTTGTCCGTTCTGTCCCACTTCCTGCTGGCCCGTTCTTCACATGTCCTGATGTTTCCCAAAATTGACCCAATTCTCCCCCGAGTCATCGACCAGTCACGCGTAGTCAACGAGATATTTTTCAATAAAAGACATTTTAATTTAAATTCTAATGTTCTTAAATCACCTTTACCCCGTAATCATGTGTCTGCTTTAAATGACCATAATTGTAAAATTTCTATGACCGACGAATATAATGCTCTCATTGATAATAAGACGTGGGAGTTGGTGCCCCTTCCATCTGATGTTAATATTATTTGGTCTATGTGGATTTTTGCTCATAAGGATAATTCTGACAGTTCGTTTGCAAGGCATAAGACTCGACTTGTAGGTGATGGTAAGACTCAGAAGCTTGTGTGGATTGTGGTGAGACATTTAGGCCGGTGGTAAGTCGGCTACCATTCGCACTGTGCTCTGTTTGACTATTTCGAAAGCATGGATAGTTAGATATGAAGAAGGCTTTCTTACATGGTGATCTCAAGGAGACAGTCTATATGCATCAGCCTTCGGGGTTTAGGGATCCTAAATATCCTCACCATGTCTGTTTGTTGAAGAAGCTTCTGTATGGTCGTAAGCAGTCCCCACGGGCTTGATCTAAGAGATTTACAGACTATGTTTCGACTATTGGGTTCTCTCACAGTAGGTCTGATAATTCATTGTTCATATATCGTCGTGGTTCTTTCTTGGCCTATATATTGTTATATTTGGATGATATTATCGTGGTTGCCTCTTCTGATGCATTATGCCAGTGTATCATGACAATGCTCAGTTCTGAGTTTGTTATGAAAGACTTGGGGCCCTTGAGTTACTTTTTGGAGATTGCTGTCACTCGTCATGTAGGTGAGTTGTTCTTATCCCAAATGAAGTATATAGCTGAGATCATTGAGAGGGCTGGGATGTCATCCTGTAAGTCCACTTCCACTCCGGTTGATACTAAACCCAAGTTGGGTGTTGCGGTTGGTTCACCTTATGAGGATCCGACAATCTATCGCAGTCTTGCAGGGGACCTTCAGTATCTTACATTTACGAGACCAGGCATTATGTATGTCATACATCAGGTGTGTTTGTTTATGCATGACCCCACATGAATGCGCTCAACATATTATTCGGTATATCTAGGGGACACTTGACTTTGACTTACATCTATATCTTTCATCGACATCTACACTTATTTCATATACAGATGTTGATTGGGGTGGTTGTCCGGAGACCAGACGCTCTACGTCTGGCTATTGTATATTTCTTGGTAATAACTTGGTCTCGTGGTCTGCCAAGCTTCAGTCGACTTTATCACGTTCCAGTGCAGAAGCCGAGTATTGAGGGGTAGCCAATGTGGTCTCTGAATCATGTTGGTTATGTAATCTTCTTTTAGAACTTCATTCTCCTATTGAGAAAGCTACATTAGTTTATTGTGATAATGTTAGTGTCATCTACCTTTATGGGAATCCGGTTCAGCACCAGCGCACTAAACATATCGAGATGGACATTCACTTTGTTCGCGAAAAGGTAGCTCGTTGACAAGTACGCGTCTGTCATGTTCCTTTCATGTATCAAATTGCAGACGTCTTTACAAAGGGTCTCCCCTCTGGCCTTTTCGAAGATTTTAGAGACAATCTCAGCGTACGAGGTCCGCCCGCTAAAATTGTGGGTCTGTGTTAAATATACATCCTATATACACAATATACACGTGTATATATGATATATAGTCTCGATTTTACTGTAGCAGCCCGCGGTTGGGCAGATTTGTTGTATATTGTGTATTAGTCTTGTACCTTAATTAGTCTTGTACGCTTAACATAATTGTATAGTTAGTCTCCAAATAAAATAAGGTTTTACGAGTAGAATAAGAATATGATTCTTCTATTATGGAAATATGTAAATTGTATATATTGTCTTTCAATTAATGAAAATAATCAAAGAATTAGTTCTTTAATGCACAAATCCAACTCAAACTTGATTGCATATTTAAATGTAATTAGGATAGTTAGTGTTTTTGCACACATGCGAAGCACCCCAAAGGAAAGAAGTGAAAAGAATATCAACGAAAACGTCTCTCCTTACGATAGGAAATGCCACAACATAAAATTGTTACAATGATATAAGAAGATTTGAAGAACCTTTGGGACTGAGAAGTTTCTGTGTAAATTTAAGAATTAAAAGACACGAATTCAACAAACATCTTGCATGGCATTCTTATGCTGTTGAGATTATATTTAAAAAAGATATCTTAGGTGATTATTTAAATTGAAAGTGAATTGAAATGCCATTTATTTTGTATTTGAATCAATTTAGAATAAAAATCAAGTAGTAATCAACTCAACTACTAACTTTTAGGTAAAAATACGTAATTTGACTAAAATACCTCTAATTAAATAGGTATTGAGATTTGATAATCTAACTGACTAACTCTTAATAAGGGCAAATCAGAAAAAATAAGGTTAATTCTTTTTTTTGATTTAGTAAATTAACACTCTTTTTTACTAAAAACATAAAGGCTAAGTGGACAGATCCGGAGGGAGTAATTAGTAAAAACTACCACCATGTCTTACTTTAATTAAAATAAAACAAAATTGTATTTAGTAGTTTGTACCGTTAAGAGACAATTAGTGATTCACAATTTAGATACTACGAATTCTGATTTGATAAGAGTATATTTAATTTTTACATATATACTCCTATGTAGTTTGATTCTGAAATTAATTCTACCTGCAAAGATGCATTTAGATTTACACTAGTTAGACGGTTAGAGTCATGGTTGAATTGCAATCCAGTAATTATTTTCCTGAATCATTTAAGTATAGAGTGTAGGGTTTTGTCGGGTTTGTAAACCCGACGACGGTCAAATTATACAATGTAAAATAGACACAAGCAAGAATGTAAAACTTCGAACGAAGACTTACATTGATAGCAATCTAAAATTTCTTGAAGCTTGTGTTGTGTAGTCCGAGGGTGAGCACGCAATTGTCCCTCGATTGCAAGTCAAAGACTATGATGTAATTTCTCCTTTGGAAAGCTAGAAATTCCAGCAGAGTTTCGGTAGAGTAAAATCTTATGAAAGATGGTCTATAAATTATGAGGAAAAACCCTGTATATATAGCTGAAAATCAGCTGGTTTCCTCTGGGCCGTGACCAAACCGGCAGAGTGGGTCACTCGACCATCGACACGTGTCGGCGCTGCAGCCGCTACGTGGCGCCGTGGCCCTGCTCCATTTTGCTTCGTTTATATTTTATTCTAATGTCTCGGTCATCAACCGAACATTTATATACTCTCTGATTACATCCTTGAATCGACGGAACAATTGACTTAGTGTTACCCTTCAGGCCTTTACATATTGACACTAATAACATTAGGGTCTACACGGAACTCCTAGACTGCGCCGGAAGACGAACTCAATATGTAAAGTTTAGCTACACGAAACATGTGAACTGAACCTCTATGTGGGAAGATAAAATCCTTTCATTCATGACACACTCAATCAAGCTTAGGATTTGTCAAGTGTCTATCCAAATGGCTTGATCATTATAGCTCATCTATATTAGTTGACAACAGGACCATATCACAGACATGTCCATTGCATTGGCCAATAACTTAGTCAACCTAATACCATATGAGTATATGAGTGTTCACTCGAATATATATATTCAAGGAATGAATTCTAATCTTGGCTCACATACCATCTTTAATCTACTTCATAATGTACAAAAAACAAGTCGTGTCTCAACCTATAAGGTATTTGAACTTAGGACAGGATCACAGTACATTACTCTGTAAAAAATGTGATATTGACCTCAAGTCTAAGGACTTTTATCTCCCACATGCCGATGACATTATAGACATATAACAAAATAACATATCAGCAGGGCATACCAATACTTCAACAAGTATCCATGTGTCCATCACGAGTTGTCATAACTCGTAGCAAGTGAGACATACTACATCTCCTAAGGATATGATGCATACCACATGTAGATGTATCACATATCATCGATATCCCAATTTCGATGATCATTAGTCGAGGTAATTTAAAAGTTACGTTATAACATTAATTCTCACATCATTAATAAACACGTAAACTATAGGGATGCATTTATAGAATATTATTAACAATCAACTAATAATTCAACAAATGAAAATGCTATAATATTAATCATCATTAATAAAATACGAATGTGTATAAAGTACATTGTGTCCTATTACAGATTATCTCTAGGACATACATATACTTTCAATCTCCCACTTGACCTAGAGACAATCACCAATATATCTAATACCCATGTTCTCAAAATGACCATTATGCTTCACCAAGCTTAACGGTTTAGTAAACGGGTCTGCTAGATTATTATCTGTGAGAATATAATATATCTTGATATCTTCAGCTTCCACCATCTCTATCAGGATGTGGTACTTTCTTGGTACATGCTTGTTTCTATTAGTTGATCTTGGTTCCTTTGCCTGTGCAATCGCACCAGTGTTGTCACAATAAATAGTTATTGGACAACTAGCACTCGGAATAACCCCTAGTTCCTTCTGGAACTCAGAAATCTCGACAGCTTCCTTAGCAGCTTCCGATCCAAATACGATCACTTTCGTGAGTCGAGTCTGCAGTAGTAGCCTGTTTGGAACTCTTCCAGCTCACTGCTCCTCCGTTGAAAACAAAAGTGCAACCAGACTGAGATTTGAAATCATCAACAACTGTCTGGAAACTAGCATCGGTATATCCAGTGGCAACCAACTCATTATCTCCACCATAGAATAGAAAGTAATCTTTAGTATGTCTGAGGTACTTGAGAATACTCTTGACTGCCTTCCAGTGTTCCTCACCAGGATTCAGCTGGAACTTGCAAGTCATACTAAGTACAAAGGTCACATCTGGCCTAGTACAGGTCATGGAATACATGATCGATCCTATAGCCGAAGCATATGTGATCCTTTTCATGTGCTCAAGTTCTATAGCATTAGAAGGGCAACCCTTATTTGATAACTTGATGTCTTGACCCATCGGAAGACCGCCTTTCTTGGAATTCTCCATTGAAAAACGTCTAAGCACTTTGTCTATATAGACTGACTGTGATAGTCCCAACAATCTATTAGGCCTATCTCTATAGATCCTAATTCCCAGAATGTAGCAGGCTGCACCTAAATCCTTCATCATGAAGGTCTTGGACAACCAATTTTTACTGACTGCATGAGGGTCTTATTATCTCTCATTATCAATATGTTATCTACATATATAATAATGAAGACAATACCCTCATCCTTGCGTTTGAAATAAACACAAGGATCATCTTTGCTTCTGACAAAATCAAAAGATTTGATAACATTGTCAAAGCAAATATTCCAACTCCTAGAGGCTTGCTTAAGTCCATAAATGGACTTCTGTAGCCTGCACACAACATTTGGTCTGGACTCACATGAAAAACCATCGGGTTGTTTCATATACACTTCCTCAATTAGATTACCATTGAGGAATGCAGTTTTGACGTACATCTGCCAAATGTCATAATCATAATGTGCAGCTATCGCAAGCAAACTCCGAATATACTTTATCTTGGCCACAGTGAAAAGGTTTCATCATAGTCCACACCAGAACGCTGAGTAAAACCTTTAGCCACTAGTCTAGCTTTATAAGCCTGAATCTTGCCAGATGCATCAATCTTCTTCTTGAAGACCCATTTGCATCCTATATGTTTAACCCCACTTGGAAAATCAACCAACACAAGGATCCTCTTTGCTTCTGACAAAATCAAAAGATTTGATAGCATTGTCAAAGCAAATGTTCCAACTCCTAGAGGCTTGCTTAAGTCCATAAATGGACTTCTGTAGCCTGCACACAACATTTGGTTTGGACTCACATGAAAAACCATCGGGTTGTTTCATATACACTTCCTCAATTAGATTACCATTGAGGAATGTAGTTTTGACGTACATCTGCCAAATGTCATAATCATAATGTGCAACTATCGCAAGCAAACTCCGAATATACTTTATCTTGGCCACAGTGAAAAGGTTTCATCATAGTCCACACCAGAACGCTGAGTAAAACCTTTAGCCATTAGTCTAGCTTTATAAGCCTGAATCTTGCCAGATGCATCAATCTTCTTCTTGAAGACCCATTTGCATCCTATATGTTTAACCCCACTTGGAAAACCAAGTTCCACACCTGATTGATATACATAGATTCCATTTGAGATTTCATGGCTTCTTGCCATCTCTTCGAATCAATGTCTATCATTGCTTCGTTGTAGGTTCTAGGCTCGTCATCATCTGGAATATCTAGCTTATTTTGTGTTTCCACAAGTATATTATGTCTTTCCGGAGGATGATGAGATCTAGTAGACCTACGGAGTTGATTTTCTTGCAGCTCGATTCATGTGTATGTTCGATCGTGAGTAGTTCTCGCACTGGTCGATCCACCAATATTAGAGCTTTCATGAATATCATTCTTATGTCTTTCCTGAATGGGAGGAAATGCAATTGGTGCACTTGCTCCTAAGGTTTGTGCCGGAAGATCTTGCATTTCTGCATTACTCCTCGTAGCACTCCCACTGGCCGAAGAAGATACCCTAAATAGCCAATCTTTGCCAAAAGCTCCCACTGAATTCTTGCCTTCATCATCGGACAAGGATTCAACCTCTTTGTTACCTTGTTCTTGAATTTCTTCAAGTTATATCTCCGTACAACTCTCATCCTTGTAGACATATTCATCTTCAAGGAAAGTTGCGTTCCTAGAAACAAATATCTTATGTTCTCCAGGAAGATAGAAATACTATCTCTTAGTTTCCTTCGGATACCCAACAAAGTAACACTTCTCACTTTTAGATTCCAACTTATCAGTGATCAACTTCTTGACATATGCAGGGCACCCCTAGGGCCTCATGTGTCTAAGTGATGGCTTCCTGCCACACCATACCTAATATGGTGTCTTTTCGACTGATTAGATGGAATTCTGTTCAGAATATATATTGAGGTCAAAATAGCGTATCCCCAAAGGTATGTTGGAAGAGCTGAAAAACTCATCATGGAACGAACCATATCAAGTAAGGTTCGATTTCTCCTCTCGGAAACACCATTCATATGTGGTGTTCCAGGAGGTGTCCATTCAGAATGAACTCCATGAAGCTTTAAGTAATCAAGAAATTGTTTACTTAAATATTCACCCCCACGATCAGATCGGAGAGTCTTGATACTCTTTGAGAGCTGTTTCTCAGCTTCATACTTAAACTCCTTAAACTTCTCAAAAGCCTCGGATTTGTGTTTCATAAGATACATATATCCATACCTTGATAAGTCGTCTGTGAAAATGATGAAGTAAGAGAAACCTTCTCTAGCTTGAGTCGAAAATGGTCCACAAACATCCGTATGTACAAACTCAAGCACCTCCTTAGCACGGATCGCCTTTCCAGAAAGAGGTTTAATGACCATCTTACCTTTCAAACATGATTCACAGTTACCATAAGATTGTAGGTCAAATGGTTCGAGGTAATTTAATTTCCTCAACCGTTTTATCCTCGTTTGATTGATATGACCAAGTCTGCAATGCCACAAGTAGGTAGAATTTCTTTCATTTAACTTAGCCCTTTTATTTTGTACATTGAAAATTTCCCTGCGGCAGTTTAATGTATATAATCCATTCACAAGAGGCGCAATTCCATACACAACATTATCTAAAGTCAAAACCATATTTACATTAGACGTGTTTGAGGAAAAACCCTCTGAATCAAGTACAGGAATGGAAAAAATATTCCTTGTTAAAGAAGGACCATAATAACAATCGTTCAACATTAAAACTTTGCCAAAAGGTAAATCTATCTTATAAGTTCCCTCGCGCTCTGCTACAACTTGTGCTTCATTTCCGACACGCAGTTCCACCTCGCGAGGCCCGACATTCCTGCTATCAGTTAGCCCCTGTACATTTGTACAAATGTGTGAGCCACAAGCGGTATCAAGTACCCAGAAGTGGGAATCATTTATAGATAGATTAATTTCAATTACAAACATATGTTGCACAACAGCACCTGGTGCCATTCCTCCGCCTGGAGCAGTGCAATCCTTTCTCCAATGCCCTTCCTGTTGCAATTCATGCAAACATCCGATGCCGACAATTTCTTCTTCTTCTTCTTCGCCCCTCCCTTGGGCTTCATTGCTGCTGCCGGAGCAACAACTTTACCCTTCCCCTTCTTTTGTCCCTTACCTTTCAGTTTAGGGCGACTAGAGGAGCCAACCATCAGAATAGGCTTGGTCTTGGAGGTCGAAGTCTTAAAAGTTTTCAACATATTATGTAACTCCGACAATGTCGCTTTAGTCCCATTCATATTATAATTAACAATGAAACTCTCAAACGACCTGGAAAGTGAGTGCAGGATGAGGGTAGTGGAGACTCTGTCATGAAACCTTATGTCTATAGAGGCCAACCTATCAATCAACTCAATCATCCTCAAGACATGAGGTGAAATTTGGCCCCCTTCATTTAGCCTACACTTGAAAAGTTCTATGTGCAGGTCATACTCCATTGTCTGACTCTGCGAATCATAAAGACTCCTCAAATGGGCTAACATTTCGTTGGACCCCATAGTTTCATGTTGTCTTTGCAATTGTGGTGACATAGAAGACAACATTAAGCATTGAGCTGAGGTGGCATCCTTATAATGTTTCTCGTAGGCAACTTTGTCAAAAGTAGCATACTCAGCAGAGTCCTCCGCCGAAGCGATTGGGAATACCTTGTCCAATGTGTACTCAATTTGTTCCTGTCTTAGAACAATTCTAACATTTCTTAGCTAGTCAATGAGTTTGGGTCCGGTGAGTCTGTTTGATTCCATGAGCATTTTCAACGAAAAGTTTGACATTTCTAAAGATCTGAAGATATAGATAGAATGGGAAAAATGCAATCAATAATTCATTCTTCCAATAATTTATACACATTCATAATTTGTTAATTTTAACATGGTCTTTTGTTTTAATTAGCTCCCACTATTTTTCATACTTCTACGACCCCAAGGTAGAATTCGGACCTAAATCAATATAAAAGGTCATAATGGTACAAGATCCAAACATATGCTATATCCGCATTTGCTTTGGCTGATAACTTCAATAGCACACTCTGGTAGGTCCTCAACCAATTGTAAAGAAACTCTACAACTCTTGGTTTGATTAAATATCTTTCATTTTAATCTTACGTCTTTAGAATAGTCCGACACTTTGGTGCCAAGATTCATCTAAACAAGTCAATCCCATTACACGATTGCGTTTAAATGCCTAAGTAAATTTAGCATTTGCAAGCAAACACTTTGGTGTCAATACCTACAAAAGTTTATTATCTACTTTCATTTTAACACATCTATGAAAGGGCATTGGTCCTCTTAGACTTAGAGCAAATGCTTTGGCATAAATACTCATATCGCCAAAAAGGATTTAGCACTCTAACAATTATAATGGACGACACATTATAATTTAGACTTGTATTTAATGTTTGGGGAACATTTTCAGTTTTCGGGGATTCATTCAAGATCAACAATCAAGTCATACATCATATGACATCCTATCATGCAATATCTAAACACAATTAGATGGGAAATCATCAAACCCAATAGGCATGATAAAAAATGGTTTTAATCACATACTGGGCGCCGTCTACCCAGACAGTTATAGCGGTCATTTGAAATTAAATAATTACTGGACGCCGCTTACCCAGACAATAATTGTGGACGTTATGCTAATAATTTAAATGCATTACATTCAATCACTTAGCATATTTGTATATTATAGAATAATATACCATTAATGATAATCATGAGTTTATTTGTCTAAACTTTTAAAACTATGTCTATGCCAAACAGTCCCTAAAATATTTTCTGATTTTAAAATTCTGATTTTCATGGTTTCTACAACTTTTAAAATTTACAGTTTAGTCCCTCAAAAATTTAAATGTTCAATTCGAACCCCAATAAATCCAGAAAATACAATTTTAACTCTCTGAAAATATTTTCAGTTTTCAGGGACCTGTTTGCAATTTCCAGAACTCAAAAGCAAATTTTCAGAAAGTTTCTTTAATTACAGATTTTGCTCGAAAGGACCAAATCTGTTCAATTTAAAATTTTATTTTCATATTCTGAAATTCTAAAACTTACAGAATTAGATTCTGAAACTTTTAAAACTTCAGTTTCTGATTTCGATTTTTTTTAGATACGTCGACAGCGCCGCGGCGCCAAAATTCCAGAGAACAGATCCCGTCGACATTGTCGCGGCTCCAATAGGCGAAGCCGCGGCGTCGAAACTTCAGAGACTATATTCTGGAATTTTCTCGTCAGCACCGCGTCTCTAACAGGTGGACCCACGGCGCCTCAGAGGCCGAAAGTTCGAAATTCATTTTTAAGCTTCTAGATGAACAGCGATGTGGCCCTATTGAACAGAGCCACGGCGCCGCCGCAAAACCCTAGCCAGCGTCGCGGTGCCTCGACCCCAGAAATACAATTTCTGCAATTTCGAAACCCTAAAATTGGTTTAGGCTCAGATTTGCATATCCATTTCGTACCCCTTTCACTATTTTATAACACGTTCATCGACCATCATCAAATCCCTTTTCGTTCTTCATCTCAATGCACCATGTTCGAATCGAACCGGTTACGCATATCAACTTAGATAAGTTAGATTTGAATGACTTCCTCGATTAAATCACTGTTCAAAAAATCTGGAGACAAAACTATGTGTTCTTGAGTTTTAAAGGTTTTAAAGCTTTCAATCGACATCCTAACCCATATTATCATTAATATTCATTGTATAATCACACAAAACAGCCCAGACTTTGATACCACTGTAGGGTTTTGTCGGGTTCGTACACGCAGCAGAATTTAAAAATTTATGTTTCAAACTCGACGACGGTCAAACTGTAGGATGATTATACAATGTAAAATAGACACAAACAAGAATGTAAAACTTCGAACGAAGATTTACATGATAGCAATCTGAAATTTCTCGAAGCTTGTGTTGTATAGTCCGAGGGTGAACACGCAATTGTCCCTCGATTGCAAGTCAAAGACTATGATGTAATTTCTCCTTTGGAAAGCTAGGAATTCTAGCAGAGTTTCGGTAGAGTAAAATCTTATGAAAGATGGTCTATAAAATATGAGGTAAAACTCAGATATATAAATAAAAATCAGCTAGATATCCTCGCGCAGGCCCGTAAATCGAAGCAGAGTGGGTCACTCGGACCGACTGGATACGTGTTGGCACCGCGGCACTGAGTAAGTGACGCCGCGACACTGTGGCGTCGTGGCCCTGACTCATCTACGCTGTGGCCCTGCTCCATTTTGCTTCGTTTCTATTTTATTCTAATGTCTCGGTCATCAATCGAACATTTATATACTCTCTGATTACATCCTTGAATCGACAGAACAATTGACTTAGTGTTACCCTTCAGGCCTTTACATATTGACACTAATAACATTAGGGTCTACACGGAACTCCTAGAATGCGTCGGAAGACGAACTCAATATGTAAAGTTTAGCTACACGAAACATGTGAACTGAACCTTTATGTGGGAAGATAAAATCCTTTCATTCATGACATACTTAATCAAGCTTAGGATCTGTCAAGTGTCTATCCAAATGGCTTAATCATTATAACTCATCTATATTAGTTGACAACAGGACCATATCACAGACATGTCCATTGCATTGACCAATGACTTTGTCAACCTAATACCATATGAGTATACGAGTGTTCACTCGAATATATATTCAAGGAATGAATTCTAATCTTGGCTCACATACCATATTTAATCTACTTCGTAATGCACCCAAAACAAGCCGTGTCTCAACCTATAAGGTATTTGAGCTTAGGACAGGATCAAAGTACATTACTTTGTAAACAAGGTGGTATTGACCTCAAGTCTAAGGACTTTTATCTCCCACATGCCGATGACATTATAGACATATAACAAAACAGTACATTAGCAGGGCATACCAACAGTGGCGGACACAGAGAATTTTTAAACTGGGTGCACACATTTAATAAAGTTTACAAATCATCCGGGTGCCCAAATTTAATATAGTTTACAAATCATAATTGTCCCCTACGCGTTTTCGTATTTTAAAAACGTTTAATTACATCATCATTTATAACACTCTTAAGCAAATATTTTTCAATAAAACATACAAGACAGTCATTTAAAAATTGATCACAAATGAAAAATTAATGCGAACTTCAAAAGCCGACACACCAATGGGTACGACAAGTATTTTAGTGTTTGCACAAGCAATGTAGATAGATTAACACGCCCATTCAATCGACTGAATCTGTCATCTGATCGCAAATCCATAATATATGTTTCTAGTTGATTTTCAAGAATCATACAATCAACTAGAGAGAAGTCATCCGGATAAAACTGAGTCATTCTTATTAATTTTTCTATATTGAAGTCAACAAAATCATTACTTGGATTTAAACAAGCAACTCATAATTGACCTCATTGAACCGATTATTAATCTTTAAAATTTGCTGATCCATAATGGCATTAAAACATTCCATACGATAATGAAAATCGTTAGTAATGTTTGTCTTACGCCGATGACGATTAACATATTCAGCATTCACGAAACAACTTCAAGAACTTCAATAACAGAAGAAAACAAAGCAACCAAGTTCAATAATGATTTATAATGAGACCCCCAACGTGTATCCACAACCCTCTTAAGACTTAATTCTTGATTTAATCCCTTCCCTGTCTCAAGCAAACCACTCTCGATTCCTTCCGCCACTTTTTGTGTTTGTTTTTGTCGAATAATGTCTTTACGCTTACAAGATGCTCCAACAACATTTAATAAAGTGGAAATTATGTTTAAAAAGTCTGCAATATCAACATTTTTTCTAGTCATAGCAACAAGAGCTAATTGAAGTTGATGAGCAAAGCAATGAACATAATATGTAGATCGATTTTCATTCATAATCAAAGTCTTTAACTCTCTGAATTCACCATTCATATTACTTGCACCATCATAACCTTGACCCCGCATTTTCATCAAACTCAAACCAATATCAACAAACACATTATCAATAGCAGATTTCAAAGACAAAGCAAAAGTCTCAATCACATGCACAACACAAATAAACCTCTCTTGAACATTCCCACAAGAGTTAACAAATCGCAAAACCATAGACATTTGTTCTTTCAGATACATCACTAGACTAATCCACCATTAATGCAAAAAAACATCTTTGATCTCTTCAATTATTTTTCGTACTATCTCTTGTGCAAAACAATGAACAATATCCTTTTGAATGTGCGAAGAAATCATTTGACAATTTTTTTGAGCATTTTCCATAATGACTTTACGAACATAATCATTTTGATCACCACAAAACTTAATCTTTCAAGAAAGTACCCTCTATTTAAAGAATCTGCAGTCTCATCATGACCACGAAAAGCCAACCCTTGGTTCAATAAAAATCGACAAGAATCAATTGAAGCATCTAATCGAATTCGATATTCATTTCTCACAATGTCTGATTATCTATGAAGAGCAACTGTAATAGATTGACTTTGTCTCATTAGATCATCACACTTCTTTAAACACACATAATGAGCAATAGTAACTGCACCAACATGGGAATTCAACCTATCTTTTTTATTCCAAGTAGAAAAACCTTCAGTTATAAATGCCCCACCACCTTGATTGTTGATTTGATCTCTAATCAAATAACAACACAAGAAATATGCTTTATCTTTTTTCATGCTATACTCTAACCAATTAGCATACTCATCAAACCAATCAGGAATAAAATGACGCATTTTATTTTCCATAATTTTCTTAGGGAAATCATGGCCATGGGGTTGACAAGGCCCCTTTAACAGATAAGTTTTTCTAATTTCATCAACCTGGTTTGGGTGAAATTCAGATATCTTTTTCTTTTTCTGCAGGATCTGAAGGAAGACTATTCAAATCAACAAAATATTTCCCAGTTAAAGTTATGGGAACAAACGGTTGAGTACTAGGAGATGCACCACTAGAACCACCAATTCCAATTTCTGTCAATTTTCGTTTATAAAATCTCTTCATATTCCCTTAATAGTAAAAAAACCTCTAACCCTATTGAAGAGACAAAAACCAAAATTCACAATTTAAAGATTACAATTTAAACAACTAAACATGTAACATGTAACATGTAACAATAGCACAAATAACAAATTCACAATTTGCACTCAAATAAATATGCAAATAACTATGGAGAACTTGAATAGCACGCATAAACTTTCACCATTAAGCTCGACATTTTTTGAAACTATGGAGAACTTGAAATCAGTACTATGTATTTATTTAAAAGTGAAAAGGAATTAAAGCATTGAAGATTAGGATATAAACTGTTCCACCGCCGCAGAAGAATTTTGTTTTGTTCAAAGTAAAACTTTGAGAAAGGACTTTGTTTTTTTAATAATGGAAGCTTCGGTTGATGCCTTGATGGAGTAGTTGCTAACCAAATAAAAAGGCCCTAATTTTAGACATCAAACATTTGAACTAGCATTTGAATCTTATATACAAGGAAAGAGAAGAAGAACAGATACATACGAATATAGAGAGATGGATGTGTGATACTTACCTTGGCGTGCGGCGGCACCGCGGCAGTGAAGTCAGAAGTGGAATCGCAACTCGCAAGGGGAACTGGGTAAGGGTTTGCAGAAAGAGGAGAGGAGAGAAGTCGAATAAGAGAGAATATATTTGTGAATTGTGATAATTGAAAAGTGGACATTACATTATCTCTTATAGACAAAGACTACAATTCTAAATACTAAACAACATAAAGGAAATCTTAAGGGACTAAAAGTGATAATTAATAAACATTGATATACGCGGACCGCGGTTGTTTCTCCAACACTATTTTTGCCCTGCATTTCAGTCAATCCAACTACTATAGGTGGGTCACGTTGAAAATGATAGGTGAGTCACCTTGTAAAACGACGTCCGTTGAAAATGATAGGTGAGTCGTTTTACAAGATAAAAAAATTATAGTGGGCTCACGTGCACCCACATGGGCAAACATTTGTCTGCCCCTGCATACCAATACTTTAACAAGTATCCATGTGTCCATCACGAGTTGCCATAACTCGTAGCAAGTGAGACATACTACATCTCCTAAGGATATGATGCAGACCACATGTCGACGTATCGCATATCATCGATATCCCAATTTCGATGATTATTAGTTGAGGTAATTTAAGAGTTACGTTATAACATTAATTCTCACATCATTAATAAACACGTAAACTATAGGGATGCATTTATAAAATATTATTAACAATCAACTAATAATTCAACAAATGAAAATGCTATAATATTAATCATCCTTAATAAAATACGAATGTGTATAAAGTACATTGTGTCCTAATACAGATTGTCTCTAGGACATACATATACTTTCATAGAGTTCCAATCTCACTAAAAGTTTTGCGTCCATTTATATTTCGTTATCCCATTTTTCCCAAAGAAAAAGATAATATAAGTATATAACTAATAAAAAGGTCGATTGACTAATATTCATGGAGAAAAATTACTTTCCCGAATAGTATCTTAAGCTAGAAATAAATATAGTAACTGCTAGAACTATTTATTTTTTCTCTTTTTTACATTACTAATGTAGAGATTGTGTTAGTTGACAAACCAGTCCGCTGGCTTTGACAGATTTAGAGTCCACAGTAAGCCCATATCGTTCTATCCTTGTAACAATCTTTTTCTCTCATATCATATGTTTAGTTGATTCATGTAACAGTAAAGTTATTATGAGATGTTTGCAATATTAGTTCGAAAATGACCAACTTAAATAGAGCGGAATGCATACACGCTCAATTAATTTGATTGAATATCCAGTTCAACAAGCCTCGCTAAGAGGATTCAGCAACTACGAACTGTTAAAGTTGTTACCACGCAAAAAGGATAATAAAAGAGTCTAGCTTGTGCTTAGCTACTAGGGATGTCAATGGGGCGGGGCGGGGGCGGGGGAAGGGTATCCCGTACCCGTACCCACCACCTAAAACACACCCCCATCCCCGCCCCACCACCCATCACGGATAGTAATTCCTCCACCCGTCCCCGCCCCACTTACTTCGCGCGGGTACCAACTTACCCGGCGGGTACCCATTAATCTCATTCTCTTTTTCTGACGGTCCCGAAAAAATGATTAACTAGTTTCCAGGATTTGCCTTCTCAAAAAGACGAACCCAACTATACACAGAGCTCTCCAGGTTGACTTTTGAATCTCTCAGTTAACCATTTTTTCACTGCAAGATCAAGGTTTTAACTTAGCATAATTGCTCGCTGAAAAGTTGGCAAACATTAAAACACAAATGATGGGGATTCCAAAGTTAGAGTTGTTTCATCAACACATGCAAGCTTAACCTAAGCATACATCCTATTAAACTTACTATTTTCATATACCAGAGATGCAAATGGACAATAAAAGTAGATTAGCCTACTAATATTATTTTTCAGGATTTTCATAATTAGGAGCATGAAACTCAGTTGTGGACAAAGGGGAAACTAAACAGCAAGTAAATGGAATAGGTACTTTCATGATTAGTACAAAGCCATTTTATAAACAAAGGACGGCGAGATATCTGCGATCAAGACACTCATCACTTATGTAAAAAAAAAAAAATGGAAAGAGGTACTTTCATTATTTTCAGGACACGATGCGGGTTGACTCAAGTCATATTTTAAATCAAAGGGTCAAATAAATTCATAAATAGCCTAATTACATTAATAGACAATACATATATGGGCGGTGCGGGTACGGTGCGGATAGCGGGGCGGGGCGGGTCTTATATGAAATCCACCCCCGCCCCCACTACCCATGGTGGGTAGCACTTTTGATACTCATACCCTCCCCACCACCCACCAAATCATCTCCATACCCGCCCCAGCTGGAGCGGGTACGGGGCGGTACCCGTATTTACCCGCCCCACTGACATCCCTATTAGCTACATCGCAGATACCGCAGGATTCTTTTGGTTAAACCTGGAAGAATTACATTGTATATTAGTACATTGCTGTTGTTGCAATTATTTTACAAGTTTGACAATCTGGGGTGGGATGAAATAGGCCCAAACGGAGAGGAATGGATATAGAGGATTTATATAGCCGATTTCGACGAATTTGGGATGAAGGAGCTGATTGAAGTCTTTCACACTGCATATTTTGAAAATGTGATTAATAAGATGTTCTAGTTTTACTTTGGAAAGACATATATTTGTTGAATTTTTTTAAATTTCTTCTTGGGTTTTGAACAGTGAAGTGCAGATGATTAGGCGGCCCAAATATGGGAACTGTGAACTTCCTCTGGAATTTAACTAAGAACTATTTCACCTTGGGCTCATAGGTCTTACTCTCTCTGATCGTTATGCTAGTATTTGTGGGAAATTTATTAAACGTGAAATAAGTTAATCCTATTAAATTATGACTCGAACAATTGGGGTTCTGCACGTCGGAGACGTCGTCTCCACACACGTGTGTACCAAGGATCGTAAATTTTCTTAATGAAAGAGATATTGGTACGTATACAAAATGTTTGAGACATAAGATGATAGTCGGTTATTGGCCATGTAACAATGGTTTCACGTTGGTAAATGAAGGAAGAAGTATACAATGTGTAAAAGATGAATCGAGTCAGAAATCGCCACGGATTCGTGAAGGGCCGCGGCGCAAGTCAGCCAGGGTCGCGACGCTTGGAACGGTAAATCATTGGGAAACTACTGGAGTTGAAGTGCTGTGGTGCCCTCCCGGAGGGCCGCGACGCTCAGGATCCAGAAAGACCGTTGGAGACGAAATGAAACTGATTTTTGGGTTGACTTTGGAGCATTAACTTCCCATTATTTGGCTCATGAATTCAGCCATTATTTGGCTGAATTGTAACCTCAAATTCATTGTCATTACATGGCATTGAAGGCCATTATTTGGCTAATTGAGAAGATATGTTCATCACACTATAAATTGATGTCATTGGATCAATTGTAAGACACACATATACTCAACACTTGTATGATTTCAGATTTTCTGAAATCTCTTCCTCTCTTGCAATCTTCCACACACTTAAAGATCCTTCTTTTCTAGCGAACACTTGAGTTTCCTTTGCTCACTTGTTTGATTACTGTTTTATCTTGGGAGATAAGTTGTCAACACACCGTTAAATGATTATGTGGGGCATATTATCTTAAGGATATATTGAAAAATTAATCGACTCATCAAGCCATTTTTCTTGTTCTATTTCCAGATTCCTAAACAATTTGTTGTGATATCAAGGTCAAGAAGCTTGTTACAATTGGAGCAAACACTGAAGACGGACTCAAGAACTACTCAAGAACGTAGATTCAAGACGGATTAAGAACCAAACTTTGTTGTGGTTGTCACAACTCTTATTAGGATTCTAAGCCTATTGTATTGTAATTCATTTTTCTTATCTTTTCTAAGTACTAGTAATAGTTGTACACTATTCTCGTTCATCCATTGTATACTCATAGTATTGTCACCGTTAGTGGCAATTCAATGTCCCCCACATTAATCCACACGATGACAGTTCTGTGAGATCCTTGACTCGTAACTACTCTTTCTCCTCTCTTTAAGTTCTTAAAGTTTCTTGCTGCGAACAAAGATGAAAACTATCAACTAGTTGTTGTGGTGCAGATGACTTCGTTATAGTGGAGAAGCTTTGCCTAGAAAAATACAAGTTCTCCCTCGGGAATGTGGTTGTCTTCAGGTAACTCTTGACTAGCTGCCGCAAGCTTGTTTTTTCTGTTGGCTTAAGTATCCGGATTACATCTTATTTAAAGATTTTGTTGATTCACTAACCTGATTATAGTATGACTTAAGTCACTTTCTGATGTTATGATAGTAGGTTATTCAAGTTTGATTGTTAGACTTTTGGACCTTACAAAATACGTTTGTATTGGTTGGAATAAGAAATGGACTTGGTCCATACTTCTCATTCGGAGGTTTGATACTGCATCTGACCATGGAATAAATACTCTTGGTTCCAATGCTGAACATCAAAGTACTCATCTTTTGATATCGTATTTTCCGATTTAGGTATCTTAGTTTTAATGATTAAGTTCAATTGTGACAGAGAATAGAGTTTCATATTTTATGTTTGACTCTCCTGACATAGCTCCTGTGACTCGGTCATAGATTTCCAATGACATCTAATGCTACTAAAAAGCTCCTAAGAATTGAGATTATACTCTTGCATCCATAGCAAGAGTGATTAAAGCAAGTCCATGGTTCAAAAAAAGCTACTAATGAAAAAACATACATATATATATTGAATTTGTGGAGAACTTCTCGTGAAGAGAAAATCTAGAGAAAGAACAGAATCTCTGCTATTTGTACTGCATTTTTTGATGGAATACTCATTCTAAATTCTTGAAAGAGTAAAGTGAATTAGAAGCCCTACTTCGTAATACTTTAAGGGCCTCTAACACACATTGCGCTTCTTTAATTAGTATGTTCTTGGTGCCCTTAGAACAGTTAATTTAGTATGTTCTTGGTGCCCTTTGATGGAATACTCATTCTAAATTCTTGAAAGAGTAAAGTGAATTAGAAGCCCTACTTCGTAATACTTTAAGGGCCTCTAACACACATTGCGCTTCTTTAATTAGTATGTTCTTGGTGCCCTTAGAACAGTTAATTTAGTATGTTCTTGGTGCCCTTTGATGGAATACTCATTCTAAATTCTTGAAAGAGTAAAGTGAATTAGAAGCCCTACTTCGTAATACTTTAAGGGCCTCTAACACACATTGCGCTTCTTTAATTAGTATGTTCTTGGTGCCCTTAGAACAGTTAATTTAGTATGTTCTTGGTGCCCTTTGATGGAATACTCATTCTAAATTCTTGAAAGAGTAAAGTGAATTAGAAGCCCTACTTCGTAATACTTTACGGGGCTCTAACACACATTGCGCTTTCTTTAATTAGTATGTTCTTGTGCCCTGTAGACGCTTAATTTAGTATGTTCTTGGTGCCCTTTGATGGAATACTCATTCTAAATTCTTGAAAGAGTAAAGTGAATTAGAAGCCCTACTTCGTAATACTTTAAGGGCCTCTAACACACATTGCGCTTCTTTAATTAGTATGTTCTTGTTGCGCCTAGAACGCTTAATTTAGTATGTTCTCGCGCCTTTGATGGAATACTCATTCTAAATTCTTGAAAGAGTAAAGTGAATTAGAAGCCCTACTTCGTAATACTTTAAGGGCCTCTAACACACATTGCGCTTCTTTAACACACTGCTCATGGTGCGGGACCCACTGCTGTCAAAATTGCCTTTGTTTCCACCGCATTTGCCCCCACGATTTTTGTCATTATTTTTCTGACTATTTTTATCGTCACCGTGAGTACGGTTTTGGCCGGAATTATCAACAAAACTCAAAGAATTAATAGATGAAGTCATCATGACTACGGGACTAGCACTGGTAGCCGCCTTTTTAGCGAAGCCTGCTTCTTCGAGTGTAAGCATAAAACGAGCCTGATAAAATTGCGGAAGAGGACTGCTCTAATGAAGAAGCATGCCAACACCATTATAGGTCTTATATAGACCTGCGACCATCTGACGGATGAGATGATCTTTCATAACAGGCGCACCAACGTTGCGTAGTTGGTCCGTCGATTCCTTCAACCTTCTACAATATGTTGAAACGTTAGGGAAATCTTCCATATTGACATGGGAGAATTTCTGCTCCAAAGTAACAACACGAGAATTTTGATTATCTTAGAATATATCACGTACTATATTCCATGCTGCCATTGCCGTAGCAGTTGATTTGATAATCGTTTGTAATATGTCGATAGAAATAGTGGAATAAATCCACAGAAAAACAGTAGCATCAAGTGTAGTCCATAACTTAGGATCATCCTCGGGTTTTGGCACCTCTGTATTTGTAGGAGCCGCGGGAATAATGTGATGGAGAACTTGATGCGCCTCGCATTTAACGTTGAACAGCTTCAAGACACGCCGTATATCGACGCTTTCATTTCAAGAACGATAGTGATGTGATTCTTGATATTAGAGACAGCAAGGGCAGGATGAAACGTGTTCTTAACCATACTAGCAACGCAAGACGTGATGTAGAGATTTGGAAAGTAAATTTGGGAAGAGAGAAATAATTTTCGGGCACGGAAATCGAGGAAGGGAGCTAGGAAATCGGACTGTTTGGACAGAAATTGGGCACAAAAAATGAGTTATGGTCTCGGTAATAGTGCACAATAATTTGGAATTTTGGGAGAGAAAAATTTAACCTAGACTCTTGATACCATGAAAGAAATAATCTCTTGATCATTTTCATTAATTGAAAGACAATATATACACTTTACATATTTCCATAATAGGAAAATCCTATTCTTATTCTACTCCTAAAACTTTATTCTATTTGGAGACTAACTGTACAATTATGGTAAGTGTACAAGACTAATTAATGTACAAGACTAATTTATGGCCAAACTGTGGGCCTGTGCTACAGTAACCCGTGACACTGTTCATCCGATATACACATGTATATTATGTATATCAGATGTATATTTAGCACTTTTTATAGTGTATTTTTTTCATATTTCTTTAAGCCGAGGGTCTATCAGAAACAATTTGTCTACCTTCTCAAGGTAAAGTTAAGGTATGCGTACGCTTACCCTCTCCAAACCTCACTTGTAGGATTACAACTGGATTGTTATTTTTGTTATTGTATCCAAAACCATCCACTTGGGAATTTAAACATTTAATCTAAACTAAAAGTTTTTTGCATAAACAAAAAGGTATTAATTTTTTTAAGTAAACTTTTACGAAAAACATATTAGATTGGTATTATTCCTTCCGTCTCAAAATACTTATCGTTTTATTTAATCAAGATAAAATTAAATATTTTTTTCTCATTATACCCTTATATTAATTAGCAACATTTAAGAGGTTTTTTTCCGTGATGGACTAAATATTTATTGATGAGAGATAATATGATGGAATATGTTAAGAGGGTAAATTAGTCAAAATGTTGCTCTTATAAATGATTTCTTAAGTGGCGTATAAATGAAAAATGCGATAAGTATTTTGAAATGGAGGGAGTATTTAGTTAAGAATAATTTAGTGAAACTACTTTTTACTTTTTAGGAGTAAGTTAAGGATAATGTCAAAGCTAAAATTACCATATACTAATTTGGACGGGTGGGAGTAATATAAGAAGACGAAGGGGTGGAGTAATATAAGAAGACGAAGGGGTGGAGTAATATGATCATGCAAACTGTAAAGAAGAAAAGCTACCAAGAGCAGGGAAAAAAAAAGGAGTTTAATTCCTATTGGGTTTTATGAAAAAGTTCTGAGTTTTGGACTAAAATTATTCCTTATCTATGGCAGTAAGTTCATTTTGGTCCCACAAATATAATTTCTGAACATATTTAAACTTTTAACTTTGCTAAAGTAGAGCGCTTTTAGTTTCTCTAATAGAATATGTTCAAAAAGTAACGGTACTAACTACTTGAAAGCAAAAGGCGAAATCCCTCGTTCACAGGGCCCTCACCCCTCCGACCCGGCGTGCAGAGGAAGGTAAATCACAGATTTCGCCCACTAGGTGGGAGGCACAGTGCCTGGTGCCCATAAGGAGTCATCCTCACAAAGAAGAAATGAACTCCCACACTGCGGCTGTCAGGGCTCGAACCTGCCTTCTTGGGAGTAATCTGTCACCCTGGAACCAACTGAGCTACACCCATGCGGGTAACGGTACTAACTACTAAACCCATATAACATTCACTTGACTTGTAAAAGGTTCAAGTTAAACCCATCGGTATCCATTTTTGGATTTAATCAGCTGTGAGGATCCGCTTAATTAGGAGGATCCAGTGTAGTGGTCCATCGAAATTTCAGATTATCCATAGATAATGGATAAAATTATCATATAATATGGACCGGTGATAAGAAGACGAAGGGGTGAAATGTAAATATGATCATGCAAATTTTAAAGAAGAAAACAAAAATCAACAACAACATATCCAGTGAAGTCCCACAATGTGGGATCTGGAAGGATAAAGTGTACGCAGATCTTACATCTACCTTAGTAAGTGGAAAGGTTGTTTTTAAAAGACCCTCGACTCAAGACAAAGGTAAGCAAAGCAAAACAAGATAAATTGTCAGATCCGAACAAGAAATTTAAAGCAGTATGACAATGAGAGTAAAAAAACGAATAAGCCCTGATAAAATATTCTGAAAAAGAAGCAATAACTAACGCAAGTAAATAAGATAAACACATACACGAAAGAACATACAACAGTAGAAATCAAAGGACGGAAGACTATAAAATAATATTGTTCTTACTAGTATGATAGGCTAAGCAGAGCTACAATAATAACACTACAACTACCAGTATGTAAGCGTAAGTAGAACTACGCTCAGCTGCCTACTACCCTTCTACCTTAATCAGTGTATTTCACAACCTCCTATCTAAGGACATGTCCTCAGTAAGTTGCACATGCGTCATATCCCGTCTAATCACCTCTCCGCAATACTTCTTCAGTCTACCTCTACCCCTCCAGAACTCGTCAATAGTCAACCTTTCATACCTCAGCACTAGGGCATTTTTTATTCTCCTCTGCACATGTCCGAACCATCGTAACAACGCTTCCTACATCTTATCCTCCACCGAGGCCACTTCCACTATATCCCGGATAGTATCATTTCTAATCATATCCTTCCTTGTATGCCCACACATCCATCTCAACATCCTCATCTCCGGAACTGTCATCTTTTGAATGTGTGAAGTCTTGATTGGCCAACACTCCGCCTCATACAACATATTCAGTCTAACCACCACCCTATAGAACTTGCCTTTAAGTTTTGGTGTCACATTTTTATCGCACAAGACTCTAGATGCGAGCCTCCATTTCATCCACCCTACACCAATACGATGCGTAACATCGTCATCAATCTCTCTATTCCCTTAGTTAATATACGCGAGATACTTGAAGCTTCCTTTCTTTGGAATGACCTGAGTACCAAGCCTCACCTCCATTCCTATATCATGGTCGCTCCCGTTACTGAACTTACACTCCAAGTATTTTATCTTAGTCATACTCAACCTAAACCCTTTAGACTCTACGGTCTGTCTCCAAACCTCCAACTTAGCATTCACTCCGCTGTGAGTCTCATCAATCAGGACTATGTCATCTGCGAATAACATACACAATGACACCTCCCCTTGAATTGTCGCGTCGGTCCATCCATCACCAAGGTTGATCCCTAGTGCAGCCCCATCATCATTGGGAAGTGCTCTGAGTCTCCTCCTACTGTATGTACCCTAGTCTTGGCTCCATCATATATATCCTTTATCGCCTAGTGTACACCACAAGTACACCTCTAACCTCTAAACTTCTCCATAGAACCTCCCTAGGGACTTTTTGTCGTATGCCTCATCGAGATAGATGAAAAACATATGTAAGTCTCTCTTCCTATCCCTACACTGCTTCACCAACCGCCTAATAAGATGAATGTCTTATGTAGTCGAGTGCCCCGGCATTAATTAAAATTGATTCTCGAAAATATACACGTCTCTTCTCACCCTCATCTCCACGACCCTTTTCCAAACTTTCATCGTATGACTTAGCAGCTAGATACCCCTATAACTGTATGGATGTCATCTTTGTTCTTGAATAAAGGAATCATTGTACTTCACCTCTATTCTTTGAGCATTCTTTCTGTCTTAAAAATGACATTAAACAATCCAGTCAGCCACTCCAAACTTGCCCTGCCTGCGCTCTTCCAAAATTCAACTGAGATCTCATCAGGATAGATCGCTCGTCTCCTGCGCATCCTGCGAATAACACGCTTAACCTCCTCAACCGTAATACTTCTACAATATTCAAAATTCCAGTACCTTCCGGATTGCTCCAGATCTCCCAACACAATGTCTTTATCTCCTTCTTCATTCAAGAGTTTATGAAAGTAAGACGGCCACCGCCGTCTAATATGTGTGTCCTCCACCAGTACTTTGTCGTCCTCGTCCTTGATGCACCTCACTGATCCAACTCATGAGTCCTCATCTCCACCACTTTGGTTAGTCTATACAACTTTTTATCCCCGCTTTTTTCTCTAATTTCACATTCAAGCATTCAAAAGTCGTAATTTTCGCCGGTGTAACCACTAGCTTTGACTCCTTTCTCACCATCTTATATATTTTTTTATTCATCCAATTGTCAACATGTTTCTACCAATGACTTAGGGGGATGTATTCAATTATGATTTTAAAAGATTTTTTTGGGATAAATAAGTCTTTGTAATATTCAATTAAAACTTTTAAATAATCTAAACAAGTCTTGTGGTATTTAATCAACACTATTAGGATTTTTTAAAGAGGGTGTCCAAATCTAGTGGTATTCTATCAGGATTTTAAACAAGTAATAAAAAATCTTTTGGTATTCAAAAGCTTGCTGATTTCGAAAGATTTTTTTTCTCAATGAAATTTGTGGGACTTTTTATTGGGAATATAAATACCAAACCCTCTAAACATTCTCACCCTTCTGGACAAGATTTTTTTCTCAAGACTGTTTTCTCTCTTCTTCCTCTCTGTTTATATTCTTTCATTTTCTCTTTCTACCCCCACCATTTAACTTTCATCTCATCCCCAAATTCCTTCAAACAGTAGGATTTTTTGTGTGCAATCATGGTCCAATTTTCAGATGTTAGAGAATTAGGGTATAGGAGTTTCCAAGGCAAGATTGTGGGTTTGTTGGGTGGGGTGTGTGTGGGGCAGGGGGGCCTCCAGATTCAATGCTGCTGTCAGGATCTGTGTGTGTTTTTTCTATTTAGTACTAGTAAATTTTGTATTTTTTCTTTCATTTTTTTATTGTTGATCCACTAAAAAACAATATAGTCATACATATTTACAACATCATCTTTATATGATTAATCTACGCACAAGGCAAGACAAAAGAGAAATTTTTCTCACTAAAAACCTAACATGAAAAAGTATGAATTTTGTGTTGAATTAAAGAAGTCTCACTCCTGTCACGACCCGAACCCGGACCCGTGACCGGCGCCTTAACCCGGGCACCCTAGTGACACAACATCAGAGAAAACCAGCGGAATGTAAACTCAAGATAAACAACCATTAAGATATAGAATAGTCTAGCCCAAACTGGCTAACCCAAAAGTACATAAACCGAACAGTTACATCCTTAACGAACCAAGTTCTGACAAGACTACAGGCCTCTAAGAATGAATAACACTATGACGGGACAGGGCCCCGTCATGCCCCTGAATGTACAAAATAACAACGACTCCAGGGAGAACCATACCAAAAGTCGAGCCTCCGAAGAAATGGAGCTCCTGACACCTGAGTACAAGATCCTAGGAACGAGGATCTACCACCTGCTTTCCCTTACCTGCGGCATGAACGCAGCCCCCGAGGAAGGGGGTCAGTACACAACGTACCAAGTATGTAAAACTGGAAAATACTGTAGTAATATCATAAGTCCAAAATACATTAAAGTTATAGATAAAACCAAATTATGTTGCACTGTGCCTTACTAATAATGAGAGTAACAAGTATACATTTTATAGCATAAAAATAGGAGGCTCATGATCAAAACAGGGTACCTCGCCCGTAGTATCATTAAGCAATCCTACTCCTGGGACTATTTCACCCGCATAGGTCCTGTGGACCCGCATGAGGTCATCCGACTCGTCATAGTAATATTTCACCCGCTTGGGACTATTTCACCCGCATGGATCTGTGGATCCGCATGAGTACCATCAGCGTACTCGCGTGGGACTATTTCACCCGCATGGATCCCATGGTCGGATCCGCGTAGTACAAGCGCGCACTCGCATCACGGGTAGCAAATCCATGGCATAAATAATAACCCGGGGTTTACGTAACAATATAAATATATATAACATAGCTCATCCGGCTATTAAACATAACATAAGCACTACCGGCCTATCACATCACAACATAAGCACTACCGGCCTATCATAACTTAAGCAAGTTAAGAATCACCTAACTTCTTATTAATAGTATTAATACATCCTCTCATTTTAGTATACCTAAGGCACGATCATGTCTTTTAATAAAAATCCGGGAATTTAACCCAAGTATCATGTACCTCTAACCTTTTAAGAAATAACTCTTTTTATACAAAATTCCAAGATACTAATCACCATAGTATCAAGTTACGATTTCTTTTCAAAACAAGTCACATTTCCTTTTAAAACTATCTCAAGCTTCTAAATTAAGTGACTTCATTTCTTGTAAAACCTTAGGCAATGCATGCCTTAAAACCATTTTCCTTCCACAAGTTCAAATCATCAAAACCTTTCTCCATTAAACTTTCACAAACTAATATAACCAACTCCCCATAAAGCCGTTATATTAGAGTTAACCAATAGTAAAACACATTCCCTTAAGTCCAAGGGATTTTTATACTTTTCTTTTAAAACGAAGCAAGTATCAAATACCTATAACAAACGAAGATTTCCAAATCTTGTACGTCTACCGTACTACATAGGTACAACTAATTATGCTCAAGAGATAGGAAAGCTCCACATACCTCTTCGGTCAATCCACAAGCTAAGTCCAATTTACCGCACGTAGTATGTCAACCTAAAATGACCACAATACGTTTATCAAGCTCTAATTACAATGCAGAATTTTTCCAAGTTAAAGTCACCAATTTCCTACGGAAAATTGGGCAGCGTTTCCTTTGTTTCTACATACTTTGCCACCTTTTCCAAGGTCGATTTTTAACGCTCAAATGCCATGTTTAAGGCTCAACAACCAACCAACACCAAGGGGATTACACACCTAAATTTTGGTGTGTAAAATTCAGCCCCACAAGTTACAACAACTAACCCAACAAGTCTAATGTAGTATTTAGGCAACAACATGCTCATAAAATCCCCCTAACCAATTCTTTCATAATCACACCCCATTTCTTTCATGCAACTACTCTAAGTGCATTTTTTCCAACTACAAGTTCTTCCTATTAAACATGCAACACCCAATACCAACTACAAGAGAAGAAATGTTACCTTAAGTTTTAGCCAAACTTATTCCAACACCTTGCTAGCCTTTACTCCAAGAACACCACCACAATAGCACTTCTAAGCTAGTCACAAGCTTCCTTCTTGCCTTTAACTTTTCAGATTTTCTGAGGCTAGAACACCTCTAGAGGTTTTAGAGAGAAGGAGCTGCTTTGGAGAGAGAGAGAGAGAGAGTAAAGATGAAAGATGGAAAAGTGACCAAGCCTTGGTCAATTATATTGCATGATTCTCGAAAATCAGATGGGGACACTTGTCACCCTCCCATGGCCTCTTTTAAACCAAAAATCAGATTTTCTAAGTTTTTCCGCCTTTCCGCCTCGGCCAGATCCCGGCGCAAGGCGCCGCCCTCGCGACTCGGATCTTTCGGCCATGACTGCTTCCCGGCCGCGGCTGAACTTCGCCACCACCGCACTTCACCCGCGCGCGCGGCCGCTCCGGCGCCGCGCTGCTGAGGCCCCGAACGTGTTTCTAATTTCTCGTGACGGCCACCCGCACGGCCCGAACCACTGGTATAACATTCTCTCTTAGAAACATTCGTCCCGAATGTTCCTTCTAGCCTTACACAAAACACAATACAAACATATCTTCTTAACTATTCCTTTGCAAATAAGAATGCTCCCCGAGCCACAACATTACTCAAGCATAATCAACTAAATTAACACCAATCAGTAGGAAAAGGGGGTTACCTGGAGGTATAGGGAATAAGTGTGGGTATTTCTTCATCATATCATCCTCCACTTCCCACGTCATCTCCTCTGCTCGTTCCGCCATAAAACTCGACGGAAGCCACCTCCTTCGTCCGAGTCGTCTAACTTGACGATCGAGTATCGCTATGGGACTCTCCTCATACGACAACTCCTCTCACACCGGATATCCCGAATCGGTGCACTCTAGACGGATCTCCAACGATTTCCAGAACATAGACACGTGAAAAACTGGATGTACCGCCTCAAGATCGGACGGCAGATCCAACTTATAGGCAACCTTGCCCACTCTTCGGACAATCTGATACGGCCCAATGTACCTTGGGCTGAGTTTCCCTTTCCTCCCAAATCTCATCACACCCTTCATGGGTGACACTTTCAGAAAGACCCAATCATTAACCTCAAACTAAGTGTGTCGACGATGATCTGCATATGATTGCCGACTGGCCGCTAATAACCGCCTCCCGGATAAGCTTCACCTTATCCATCGCTCACGAACCAACCGCCCGATTAATCGCACTTCTCCCACTTCAAACCAACCTATCGGTGACTGCACTTCCTCCCGTATAAGGCCTCATAAGGCGCCATCTCGAACACTAGAATGGTAGTTGTTATAAGCAAATTCCACAAGAGGTAAATGATCCTCCCACTACCCGAAATCAATAACACAAGCCCGCAGATATCCTCAAGTGTTCGGATAGTGCGCTACCGCCCGTCCGCTCCGAGGATGAAACGACGCGTCGAGACTCACCGTGTCCCTAATCCTTCCGAAAGAACTCGAGTTAGCCGTGAACTGGCTCTCTATTCGATATAATCGACACCGACTCCGCAATCTCACAATCTCTCTAATATATAATCGCATAGTCCTCACTGAAAACGCTGCCCGATCGAAGAAAGTGGGCTGATTTCGTCAGCCTGTCAACAATAACCCAAATGGAATCATGTCTCCTCTGGGTGCGAGGTAATCCTGTAATAAAATCCATATCTATCACCTCCCATTTTCCACATCGGAATATCAATAGCTTGCAACAGCCCACCGGGCTTCTGGCGCTCAACCTTGACCTGCTGACAATTAGGACACTGTGCAACAAAACCTGCCACGTCCCTCTTCAGGCCATCCCACCAATACACACACCTGAGGTCATGGTACATCTTAGTCGACCCCGGGTGAATAGAATAACGAGCACTGTGTGCCTCCCCCAAAATCTGCTGACGAAGTCCTGTCACGTCGGGAACACACAATCGGCCCTCAAACCTTAGCACCCCATCAGACGCTACCTCAAATAGACTCTTCTCTCCCTGAAAAGCGGCATCTCAATATCGTATCAAAATCGGATCCTCATACTGTCGCCTCTTCACCTCCTCGACGATGGAAGACTCGGCAACCTCTCGAACCCGAATTCCATCACTGTCAGAATCAAACAAACGAATCTCAAGGCTCGCTAGCTGATGTAACTCACGAACCCTGTCTTTCCTCCTCGCCGCACTCGGCAGACTACCCATCGACCGCGACTGGCGGCATCGCAACTACATCGCCTTCCTGGGTGGTATAGGATATCAATGTCACAATCTCGAGTAACCCTAATCATCGTCTCGCCGCAAATTCACCGCCATCGAAGATATACCGAGTCTTCGTGGTCTCGCATAAATATCCACATGAAATCTATATAAGGAATTGCCTCCAAATCTTCAAGGTACGATTAATCGCCACGACTCTAAATCGCGAGTAAATGAATTCCTTTTACGCTTCCTAACCACGGAAACATAAGCTCTAACCTTATCGTGTCATACAAGACACAACCTAGCCTAACACCCAACGACATAATAAGACCCTAACCCTCTAGCCTCTCAAGAGGGGTTAGAACTGGAGTCGTGGTCAACTTCTCTTCCGATAACTGGAAGCCTTTCTTGTATTTGCGAAATATTCGCATCCTAAATCTCACCATGGTTCCTGCTTTCCTTTCTGTTGCAACCAAACTTGGTTACTACACTTAGATCTGATTCCTTTGCTCCGCATGGCTAAGACTTCCCGCCAATCACAATTTAGGATACTTCCTTGCTCGCCAAGCAAGAATCCTATTATTCTCTCCCACCGTAGAGCTTATAGTCCTGTTCAACCTCAATTCACTATTACATAATCCAATGACTTGTCAAGATTTCTTATTGTTCGAGTGTCTACTGCCTTTCCTTTATAAGTTATTTCAAGTTGTCACGGGTCCCTTACCCCTCCGTATTCTCTTACTATCTTTCTCGTCAGTACAGATGCTACTACCTCTCCTCGAGGTGTTCCTACTGCCCATTACTTACTAATGGTCTTACACTAGTCCGGTAATCAGATCTCGCAAAACTTACATAACCATAGTTGTATTCTCTTTTATCCTTCTGGTCATAACCTACCTTATGCTCATTAATAGTAAAGTGTTTCTAATTTGATCCATAATCGTACAGTTCCAAATATGCGTACTACCTGCATTTTTCTTACGACACTTCCCTGACCATTTCGTAACGTCGTTCTTAATTACCCCCAACACAATACTTTTTCCACGGATATCTAAAACCGTAACTTATGGCATGACGATACTGAAGACCTACCCGTCTCCTATCCTTCGTCTAATTACATGTGTACACATAACTCCATAATACGTAAGGCTATTCTTTTATGTAGGGGAGAGAACCTATCTCCCTTCAATAAACTTTCCCTGGAGTCATAACCCTAATCATCGGGTCCTCTCGTGGTCCTGTAAATATCTAATCATTACGCACCGCCTTAAAATCGTGTAGATTTTCAAAACCTACCAAAGATGCCCTCACTTTCACAATACTGCATTTATTTTATTCTTGCTTGCACATTTCCTTGAAATTATCCGGCGTCGTGGCCCCGACCGCCACACCAAAACTAACTCCAAGTACCTCGAAGGGCACTTAACATAAATTCCTTCAAATCCAAGTATTACTTACTTTCGCAATAATTTTCTCAATGAACAAGTCACACAGACTTATTAAAACAATAATGCCAAAGAAGGAAGGATACTTCACTGGTTACTACTACTTCACTTCCTTTCCATTTCAATAACCGACTTACCGGGAAACTGGTACCGAATCAATCTCTCTTCTGTAGTCCACGTTGGCATAACAAGAGGCCAACTAGTCCGTACTCATAATGACCTCAACGTCATAATAGCTGCTAGTGGTCCGACGATCGTATCGTCTCCGCAATTAGTATACACCGCCGCCTACCACCCATCACTCACGTGTAGTTACCTCCAAAGGTTCTCATGGATTCGGCTCTATTTCTTTCACACTGTTGCTCACTTCACGGCCAGATTTTTTCGTACTCCCAACTTATTCTAGCTTACGATACATAACTTCCATAATAAAGCCGCCCCAATCTTGGAGTTACTAAGTCAAACAATATAAGGCCATTTCCGCTCACAACCTCGGTTCCGTGGAACGCGCCCACGAACTCGCATAATGATTAACTGACTCGGGCTTGTTCCTCGTGACTCGCCACGAATGACTACTATCAACCGATCCCACCCCATAAACGGTACCCTAACTTCTCATAATACCACGACCGTGTCGCCTTGATCACAACAACCATTACTTACTCCACACGGATCTCATCCGCACTACCCTCTTAAGCATACCACGTAGCCTAATTTACAAACATAGCCTCCCATCGGGCCCCTTAATTAAGCTTCTTAAGGTTCCATTACTTTTTCCGACAACTCATCATCTCCTAATTATCTCAAACTAGCACGTAAAACCTCGAGAGTTCCTTAACTGCTCACACCTTCCCAGATCTATTTAGTCCTTACCAAATCTCGTAATCTAAAATCATTCTAGGCAACACATATGTGACTCACATGTAAATCCGTATAGTTGTATGTCACAATACCAACTATACTACAAGTATTACTAACCCGATACGCAATCCGCATAATCTTCCCCGGTCATCACGCTTTCTCGTAGTGCAGAACACCATAACTCGTTAGTGAGAGACGACCCTAACCACACAAAATCTATCGCACGATCTTAGAGTGAAAGAACGGGAACTAATCCTAAATATCCTGCGACCTCACGATTATAGATGTGGCGCACAACACACCGATAATCAAGACTTACTAGATACGGCTGTAGACTCTTTCCGAGGATTAATCGCTCGATACCACTTTTGTCACGACCAACCCGACCGCGTGATCGGCGCTTTAACCCGGCACCCTAGTGACACAACATCGAGAAAACCAAGGAATGTAAACTCAAGATAAACAACCATTAAGATATAGAATAGTCTAGCCCAAATCAAGCAACCCAAAAGTACATAAACCGAACAGCTACATCCTTAACGAACCAAGTTCGACAAGACTACAGCCTCTAAGAATGAATAACACTATGACGACAGGCCCCGCCATGTCCCCGAATGTACAAAATAACAACGACTCTGGGAGAACCATACCAAAAGTCGAGCCTCCGCAGAACGAGCTCCCGACACTGAGTACAAGATCCTAGAACGAGGATCTACCACCGCTTCCTTACTCGCAGATGAACGCACTCGGCCAGGAAGCGGGTCAAGACACAACGTATCAAGTATGTAAAATCGAAAATATCAGAGTAATATCATAAGTCCAAAATACATTAAAGTTATAGATAAAACCAAATTATGTCAGACCGTGCCTTACTAATAATGAGTAACAAGTATACATTTTATAGCATAAAAATAGAGGCTCATGATCAAAACAGGTACCTCGCCTGTAGTATCATTAAGCAATCCTACTCCCGGGACTATTTCACCCGCATAGGTCCCGTGGACCCGCATGAGGTCATCCGCCTCGCCATAGGACTATTTCACCCGCACGGGACTATTTCACCCGCACGGATCCCGTGGATCCGCATGAGTACCATCGCTGCACTCGCACGGGACTATTTCACCCGCACGGATCCTATGGTCCAGATCCGCATGAGTACAAGTCACGCGACTCGCATCACGGGTAGCAAATCCATGGCATAAATAATAACCCGGGTTTACCCGTAACAATATAAATATATATAACATAGCTCATCCGCTATTAAACATAACATAAGCACTACCTACTATCACATCACAACATAAGCACTACCGGCCTATCATAACTTAAGCAAGTTAAGAATCACCTAACTTCTTATTAATAGTATTAATACATCCTCTCATTTTAGTATACCTAAGGCACGATCATGTCTTTTAATAAAAATCCGGGAATTTAACCCAAGTATCATGTACTTAACCTTTTAAGAAATAACTCTTTTTATACAAAAATTCCAAGATACTAATCACCATAGTATCAAGTTACGATTTCTTTTCAAAACAAGTCACATTTCCTTTTAAAACTATCTCAAGCTTCTAAATTAAGTGACTTCATTTCTTGTAAAACCTTAGGCAATGCATGCCTTAAAACCATTTTCCTTCCACAAGTTCAAATCATCAAAACCTTTCTCCATTAAACTTTCACAAACTAATATAACCAACTCCCCATAAAGCCGTTATATTAGAGTTAACCAATAGTAAAACACATTCCCTTAAGTCCAAGGGATTTTTATACTTTTCTTTTAAAACGAAGCAAGTATCAAATACCTATAACAAACGAAGATTTCCAAATCTCAGACGCTCACCGTACTACATGTACAACTAATCATGCTCAAGAGATAGGAAAGCTCCACATACCTCTTCGGTCAATCCACAAGCTAAGTCCAATTTACCGCACGTAGTATGTCAACCTAAAATGACCACAATACGTTTATCAAGCTCTAATTACAATGCAGAATTTTTCCAAGTTAAAGTCACCAATTTCCTACGGAAAATTGGGCAGCGTTTCCTTTGTTTCTACATACTTTGCCACCTTTTCCAAGGTCAATTTTTAACGCCAAATGCCATGTTTAAGGCTCAACAACCAACCAACACTAGGGGATTACACACCTAAATTTTGGTGTGTAAAATTCAGCCCCACAAGTTACAACAACTAACCCAACAAGTCTAATGTAGTATTTAGGCAACAACATGCTCATAAAATCCCCTAACCAATTCTTTCATAATCACACCCCATTTCTTTCACGCAACTACTCTAAGTGCATTTTTTCCAACTACAAGTTCTTCCTATTAAACACGCAACACCCAATACCAACTACAAGAGAAGAAATGTTACCTTAAGTTTTAGCCAAACTTATTCCAACACCTTGCTAGCCTTTTCTCCAAGAACACCACCACAATAGACTTCTAAGCTAGTCACAAGCCTTCCTTCGCCTTTAACTTTTCAGATTTTCTTAGGCTAGAACACCTCGAGGTTTTAGAGAAGGAGCTCAAGCTTTGGAGAGAGAGAGAGTAAAGATGAAAGATGGAAAAGTGACCAAGCTCGTCAATTATATCAGATGATTCTGAATCGACGTGGGACACTTGTCACCCTCCCACGGCCTCTTTTAAAACAAAATCGATTTTCTAAGTTTTTCCGCCTAAATTTCGCTTTCCGCCCGGCGCCGGCGCAGATCCCGGCACAAGGGATCTTCGCGGGCGCGACTGCTGCCTCGCTTCGTGGGCCATGGCTGAACTTCAGCCATCAGACTTCACCCGCTTGGCGCCGCGCTCGCCTCGCATGCGGCTCGAGGCCCTCGAACGTGTTTCACTCGAATTTACCCACCCGCATGCGGCGAATCACGGGGTATAACAACTCCGATATAGCAAAGAATACAAATCTGTGTGCTAATACTCACCGAAAGTACAAAAAATCACGAATTTAAATTTCTGGGCTTAGAAATGCAAAAATAACCGACGTCGGCCATGCCAAAGTCATGGGTTTCGATCACAAGCCTGTTTTTCATGGACCTGGTGAATTTCAGGCCAATTAGAGATAGTCCACGTGATTCTAGAAAATCATTGTGCTAATACCCATTGAAAGTGCAATAAATCACGAATTTGAGTTTTTGGGCTTAGAAATGCAATAATAAGCGACGTCGGTCATGACGAAGTAACAAAAAGTCTTTTGGTATTAAAAAACTTGCTGATTTCAGGCCAATTTGGTATTCAAAATCTTATTTTAACATGGATATATAGCTCCCCAAACATGAATATGATTTGGATTGTGAAAAACCTTAAAGTTATATTTGGGCTTTATACACGGTTTTTTGTGCAGTTGTATTGATTTGTTCCCCATCAATGCACTTGTATTTGAAGTTGTTGCAAGTCTTGATTCTATTAGAGAAAGAATGTCCCTTGTGTAATTACATATTGTGCTTATGTGTGTAGAGTTGATTTTATATTGTTTCCATAGCAAGATCAGGAGAGTCATTTTCTCTAAATCTATGCTTGCAAGTTATTCGCTGAAATATCTGTTAGAAAAATTGACATGGAAAATCCATGTGGTCCTTTCAAATCTTTATAAATCTTTTAAAATCCAAACATAAAAAAAATTGATTGTATTTTAAAATTTGTTAAGTTATTACATTCCTAAATAGTCTTTTAAAATTTACTGAATTTATTTATCCCAAAATAGTCTTTTAAAATTAATACACCCCATAAATTCCTGTTGGTTTTTATTAAAAAAAAAAAAAGTTCCGCACGGTATACATACGTGAACAACAAACACATGGCTCAACCGTTGTGGTAGATCACTTGTTGTATATTGCAAATTTAGGGGTTAGTATTTTTATGCATTACATTATACTGGGCCACTCTTGTTTCGATCGATTTTATTTTTGATCAGGGGTTTTCTTGATTTTGCTGATAAAAAAACTAATCTGTTTTATGTGTTTTTGAAAGGTATAGTTATGGGTAGGCTATTTGTAATCACTCTTGAAGGCAACATCTATAGATGCAAGCACTGTCACACCCATTTTGGTCTTGCTGGTCACGTTATCTCTAAGGTCTCTCTTTGTCTATGATTCTGTTTATCTATATATCTCATGGTAGGCTTGTGTATGTGCTGTAGTATTTTACACATATGGGCTTGTGATTCCATTTGATTTTTACCTTGTGGGTTGTGTTTGTAAGTTGTGAATTTTATTTTTCGGTTTATGTGTTCTTTCATGAGGTAGGGGTTAGCCTCTTCATCTCCTCTTCTCCTTTTCCTAGTAGTATTATTTAGGTATCGCGTTGATCCCTACTCTTTATGTGTGTATTAGTACTTCATTTGCTTTGTATCTTGATTTTTGCTGGCTTATTTTCCTTACAATGCTGCATCGACTATTTTCCTTACAATCCTGTATCAACTATTTTCCTTTTGAGCCGAGGGTCTATTAGAAACGTCTCTATCCCACAAAGGTAGAGGTAATGTCTACGTATATCCTACCCTCTCCAGAATCTATTTTGTGGAATTACATTAGGTATATTGTTGTTGTGTTATTTCCATGTGGTAAGGGCCCTCTGCAGACCCCTCTTGTTGTGGGAATACACTGGGTATGTTGTTGTTGGTTTTTGTGTTCTTTATACATTGACATTTATGTTAGGCTAGAAGGAAATGATTATAACATTTATGTCCTGCCTTTTCGTTTTGGGCTAGGTCGAAGTACCAAATTAGTTGGGGTCGGCTATATCAATCATATGTTATTCAGATGATTATCTTTTTCATTGTTGTTAGACTGATTTTTTGAGTGATGTTTTGTCTAACAAGCTGATATCTTTCTCTACTATTAATGTAATGTGAAGTCCAATTAACATCTTAAATTCTATATCCAGTCAATCACTGTACAGCCATATTAGATGGATTATTTACCTTTGAATTCCAAAAACTCCTATATATGTGTGCTATTTGTGTATACCTTTCTTTCACTCTGAATTGATTGATGGAAGTGAATGACATTAAGCTGGATTCCTTTTATGTAGAACAAGCATTAAGGAAGATGAAAGCTATATAAGAGGAAGCTGGGTGGCCCACATGAAATCTGTGTTGTAGTGTCAAATTTGGACTGATGTCTTGTTTAATGTTTTTCTCTGGAGTTTGGAGATAAATCTTTCAATGGTTGAAATTCTGGCTCTCAGTTTAGTTAGTCTGTTGGGATATGTCCTGCTTGATAACGTCCAAAACGGACTTGAGCTTAATGTGTCCTGCAGAAGATTTTTTGTCTCCTAGTCTAGTTTGTGTAGCATAAGCTGCAGATTGTTGCTTTCTATAAATGACCATTTTTCAGTCGGACTAAATTGACAGTTATTACTTTTCCGTATTTTTTGTCCAGAATCATGAGTGTTTGCACACTAATATGCCATAGTTTGCACCATAGGGGTTGTGATCTGGACTTTCAGTGTGTTACGAATTGCTACGACTTTTTTTGACAATACCGCTATTCTGTCCTTGTTCTGTATCCTTCAAAAGAAAATTTTGGTCTGAACTGTGCTTGCTGTAGTATGTCCTACTCATTTTAAGATTTATTATTTCCTCCCTTTCCTTTTCTATTTGTATTTATTTATCATTGCTTCCATTAAATTATGTGTTCTATTCTTGCTATTAGTGGAACTTCAACATATGTACCACAGTAGACAGACCCACGTAAATTTCTGGCTGATGTGTACAAGACGTAACAACTAAATAAAGGAGCAATCTGAAAATCTGTTCTTAAATCTATAATACACTGTACCTGATGGATGAAATATGACCTTGCTTTCAGTATACATGTCCAGTGAGACTGAAACTGCTTCATTAGACGTACCAACCTCCTTTTTTTTCTCTGTATTATATGTAGCCGATCTGTTATTTCATATAAAAGCATTACCACTCAGCCTTAGTGGAGTTGACTGTTTGTTCCGTGAGCCAAGATTGGTTAATTTTTTGTCGTTGTTTTTCAGTTGAGGTTACCTAGCGAATCATTGGCCTTAGTTTATCCTTTTCAATTCTATTTCTATTAAACAGCTAGGTCTACATGAGGTATGTTCCTGAAAAGGTTATTGAAGTTAGTCAATTTCTAATAGCTATGTTGCCTGAAGATCTCCTTGGCATTCAATAAAATAATTTGGATGATAGTCCTGAGTGGTACTATTGCTGGATTCTGGCATATGTTGTCTTCATGCTACCGTTTGGAAACTGGCTGTGGATTATACTGCTATTCTTTTCTGGCGTGGATTAGTTGTATACGGCCTCAAGCATTTGTATCCTAACTCGGCCTTTCACCCTTTTCTCCAGACATTCCAATGCAAGCATGGGAAGGCTTACCTCTTTGATCGAGTGTAAGTGTTCAATATAACCTGCTATTTCAGATGGATTTTCTTAACTTTATTATTGCTAATTCAGGGGCCCACTTGAAGGTTGAGATTTAAAATTTGGGAAACTGAATTCTTATAAATTAATGTAAATATTTCCCCATTACTTTAATTATTCCTTCTCTCTGCTGGGATTTTGCTCTAAGTGTTTGAAGTACTAGAATGTCTTATCCTGTCTCAAACAGAAAAACGAAACTCATTTCTTGAGTTCTATTTTGCGGAATCGCAGAAAATGTGTGTAGCCGCTGTATCTTGTAGAATGCTTTCTGTTTGCAAGAGTATGTTATGTTCTGCTCCTTTATTGGGCATTGCAGTGTGAATGTTACTCTTGGAGAGAGAGAAGAGCGGATGATGCTGACTGGAATGCACACTGTTGTTGACATATTCTGTGTCGGATGTGGCTCTATTGTGGGGTGGAAATATGTGAGTCTCCTATTAACTATTTCATGTCTCTTCTCTAGTTACCATGATATGTTGTACCAATAGCAATTGAATAATGTCAGGAAGCTGCGCAGGAGAAAAGCCAAAAGTACAAGGAAGGCAAATTCATCCTTGAGAGGTATCATAGTGTTTCTTTCGCCTTTCAGTTTGGCGTCTAATCATGTATCAAGCCGTTTGGACATACACAATATTTCACTTCATTATCTGCAAATAATGGTTTGACCATATATTTGCACATACTGAAGTGAATTATTGAAAAACTTGTTTGAGTAGTATTTCCCAAGTGAAATTCTTCCAAACACAACCTCATCATCCAAATGCCCCTTTACAGCTTCGACTTCAAGTTCTTTTATTTTTCCAGATTCAACCAAACATTGCCCAAATGCCTACTGAGTTATTTTGGTTCTTCCTGCTAAGTAGGTTTAAGATCTTGGGTCCAGATGGAAGCAGCTATTCAATAATTCAAGATGCTCAGCTTGGAGGAAGTGATACAGAGTAGCCTTCTTCTTCACCATTCATTATCCCTTGAGAATCAAAGAGCTATTACAATTGTACATCCTCTCAACTTCCTACCATCGTCGATACAAGCAATCTCAAATTGCTTTTACTATAGATGCAAGTAGCTTATATATTTCACAGGATTATTTTAGAATCGTCATTTACTACACTTTAGTCTCTCTGGTTTTCCCATCAGCGTCGGTATATTCCTCTCTCTCTTACAGCCCTTGACTTGATTTGATAGAAATCTGATATTCAGCATTGATGCTTCAGTGACTATGAAGCTTTTTCAGTTTTCAGATCAACCTTTTATTTTTTTCCAAAAAGAAAAAAGTTTGTCCAACTTGACTTCTATGTTTTGTACATAACTTATATCTCATATTGCAATTATATTGGGCAACTTTGAACTTCATTATATCCTCAAAACAAGTATTTGTGACTTATGATTTATTTCACCAGCTTATGAGCATTGCAAGTAGAGTTGTTTTGATTGGTAGCATGGCAAGTGGAGTGCTTACAAGTTCTTGGGAGAAAATGTGTGAATAGTGAGATTGTTAAACACTGCTTGTTTGGCTTCAAAGTGCCTAGAGTTGATTCTACTTATTAGGTAGACTGACTAACTGGATTTTTAATGCCCTTTTAATGTTTTTGATTGTCTAAGTATAAATTTTTCATGAGGAAGGTTGTTTGAACTAACAAATTCTAGAGTAACATAAAATGCACTGTTTTGCTTATAGCAACCAGTATAAAAAAATTCTTGCAGCTTTTATCTCATGAACTGCAAACTTTTAAACCGGGTATTCCTTAGTAAGAGTTGTATGTTTAATTTGTCTCCGTTTTTTAAAAGTTGTACAAATATAGATTTGGTGTTATATCTTCTCATTTTTCTTCGCTTGAACATACATGGCAAGTGTTTGACCCTAAAACTATTACTTAGGATAACAAATGAATTTATATTTGTAGGTTAAGGGCACGTAAATTATAAAGACTAAATATTAGTTTCATGATGCTGAATGACTTGCTTGTACAGATAATGTAAGAATAAGAAGAACGAATTATAAACAGTAAAAAGAGTATTATTGAGTTATATCTAGTAAAAAGAATATGTTTGTGAGATTTTACTGGTATGTTATTGTTGTTGATACTTTATTTTGTCATTCTAGTAATGAAATGCCCGAAGAAAGCGAGGTGAAAAATCCAAGCCATGTTCAAGTCTAGGGCCTTGTGCACCTTTTCAAAATTTCTTGACATCAATAATTTAACTTTCGTGGAGAAATATGTTTCTTGATTTTATTGATGAATGATTTATAATATATATAAGTTTATAAGAATATTTATTTGATGTAAACTAGATAACTAATTAACCTATTTATGGCCGGCGGGGACTACCCATTCACGCTACCGCTGTTTCCAGAATTTCTTCCGCTACGACCCTTGCCGGACTTCCTGCTCCGGTGGTTGTTACAGGAGGAAGTGGATATGGTTTTGGTTGTCGGACCAGGAGGCCCTACCGTCGGCAGGGCCCGACGGTGGTGGTGAGGGCGACGTCGGTAATGTTGGCCCGAGTAGTGTTGCGCTTGATTTTTCGAGTTTCCTCAAGGATGAGCTTCGAACGGGCCTCATAATATGGAGGTAACAATGTGCATTATTGAAGGATGGTGGCAATGTCGTCAAAGGATTCGTTCAAACATGTAATAAGTTGCATGGTCAATCGCTAATTAGTGACTCGTGCGCCTACGTTGGAGAGTTGGTCGGCAAGCATCTTGAGTTCTTGACAATAGGCAGACACGTTTGGGAAATCGTCCTGATGAACGTCCTTGAACTAATTTTCAAGTTTTGTTGTCGTGGAAAATACTATCCAAACGTTTCCACGTTTGGCAGGAAGTGGCATCGGTGTCAATGATGGTGTGCAACAGATTAGATATAGTGTCATATATCCACTGGAGGACGGTTGCGTCCAAACGATACCAGAGTGCATCATTAGAAGTCGATGGTACGTCTGTGGACTTCGGTGTGGGAGAGATGATGTGGTCGATAACTTCGTAAACACGATAATGGATCTTAAAAAGCTCTACCCGCAGGGAGTATTGACCCTTTTTTCATCTCAAGAGTCACATAGACGAATTTTTTAATGTTGTTTACGGCAAGTGTCGGATGAAATTTGGTTTTGTCAGCAATGGAAAAGGAAATTTAGGAGGAAGAAAGAAAGAGAATGACCGAAAAAACTAGTGTTCCGTCGTGGGGAAAAAAGGCGGCCGAGAGAGGTCGGCGACTAGGGTTCCGACGTGGGCTAGGTGTCGACGTGGAAAAAAAGTGACGACCGAGAAAGTGTATCGGCGGCTAGGGTAGAGTTTGCAGTTTTAAACTAATGATATCATAAAGGAATATATTCCTTGATTTTATTGATGAATGATTTACAATATATATAAGGTTACAAGAATATTTACTTTGATACAAACTACGTAACTAATTAACCTAATTAAAAAAGGATTATAATTCTACATAAAATAAGAGATATACAATTAATGAAAGAATATTAGGAAATATTCTATTACTATTATATCCTTTCTTGTTGTGTTAAAGTTTAGTGATTACAAAACCCATTTTAAATGTTTGAATTTAAGATTGGAATGACAAATAAATACTATTTTTTTTAATATTAGATTGAAATCAATCAAAGTCAAACTATCAACAACTAAGCCATTTTTTGCGCGAATTTCCCTTCAAATGCACAGGGCTTTAATTCCCCCCCCCCTCCCCCTCAAATTTAAAATTTAAAATCTTTGCCTTTCGCTTAAAAATATCCTAAGGCTCCGGGTTCAGATCCCCGCTCAATCAAAAATAAAAAAAATCGTAAGGTAAAGTTTGAATTCGCAAGACAGAGTTTGGCTACAAACTATACCTTATAAGACAGATATTGTCTTATGTCTGAAGGTAAAATCTGACTTAATTTGCTACCTTAAGGCAAACTCTACCTTATAAGGCAGAACTCTACCTTCATGCATAATTTATAGGTAAACTCTGTCTTTCTAATCCAAACTATGTCTTGCGATTTGTTTTTAAATTTTGACTGAGCGGGATTCGAATCCCGATATCAAAAGTATTAAAGATTTTCAATTTGATGGTCAAAAGTTAAAGACCAATCTCAAAATAACCTGGTCCAGTTTTACAGGAATAACTATACATTTACTAATTGTTTTTATTTATTTATGATTTACAGACAAACACTAGTGTAAAATCTGGTAAAATTTGTAACCCTTTTGTTAAAGTATATATGGGCTTAGCCGTGTGAGCCCATCAGCCGTGGGGTCCTTCCCCTTTTTCATTGTATATTTGATAAATATTAGACTTAGGTTTGTACCTAAATTAGTAGTGTAATATTACTAAAGTTAGTATTGTTATAGAATAGGGATTCCTAGGTAGAATAGGAAGAGGATCTTCCTTGTAACTTGTATATATATGTCTTTCATTAATAAGAATAATCAAGAGATTATTTCTTTCATGGTATCAAGAGTCTAGGTTCTTTTTCTTGCTTCCGCTTCTCAATTTCTTCTCAAAAATACTGTGCAAATCCCTCCCAAATTCTCGTTTTTTTTTTCCAACAAAAATCAGAGACCTCCTTCTTCTTTTCTACAAATTTCTTTCTCCGAATCTTGTTTGTTCTATCCCTATGGCTGATAAGAACCATCCTGCCCTCTCAGTTTCTAACATCAAGAGCGTCATCCCTATTGTTCTTGATCTTGAAAACGTCCAATATGGGATGTGGGCGGAGTTATTCAAGATTCATGTTAAAGCACATAAAGTTCTTCACCAAATCATCCTTCTTGCTCCTTCAAAAGAGGGTGATAAGGCGACTACATCTAATGTGCTCACTAAAGAAGCAGACCCAAAATTATGGGACATGCTTGATTCCAAGGTTCTTCAGTGGATTTATGACACTATTTTTTTGGACCTTTTGCAGACGATTATGGAACCCAACTCCACAGCTATGTCGACGTGGGATCGATTGCGAGATATATTCCAAGATAACAGTCATTCTTAGATTGTTATCCTTGAGCAGGAATTTTCACATGTGGCTATGGTGAATTTTCAAAACGTTTCTTCTTATTGCAAACGTCTCAAGGACTTGGCAGACCAACTCAGCAATGTGAGTTCTCCTATTTCTAATAGTCGTCTAGTTCTTCAGATGGTTGCAGTTCGCCATAGCCCATAGCGGTGCTTCGCTTATTCGTCGAGTAACCCCGCGTAATTTTATCAAGCCCGTTCTATGCTCACTTTGGAAGAAGTTGGTTTGGCTAAGAAAGTAGCGCTTGGGGCCAGTACTGTCGGCATGATGACTACTTCCAACTTTTCTCCCTTCAATCCATCTAACGTGACCCAAAATCACAACAACGGAGGTGGGAAGAAAGGTCAAAATCAAAAGAATAATGGCAAGAACCGCGGTGGCAACAATGGGGGAAACCGTCAGCAGCAACATCATCAATCCTGGAACCCACAGGGGGACCCCCGGTCAGTGGCAGTAGGTCCCAACACCTAATAGTGTCGCGACGTCACCTTACAGCGCCACAACGCCTCAGTATCCACCTGTATACCCGCCGCGACCCGCCTTTCTCCTCGCCCGGACTTTTGTGGTTCGACAACAGATGTGCGCTCCAGCAGTCTAGTATACTTGGGCCTCGCCCCCATCTGGCTCACCACGCAGTGGGACACACTCGCATCGACATCAAGCGATGATGCACACACTTGGCCCGACTTCAACTGCACCACTGGTACATGGACACCGACGCCGCTACCCACATGACATCCGATCAAGGTACTCTCTCGTCTTATTCCAATTTGAGCACTAATCGTGGTATAACTGTTGGTAATGGCAGTTCTATTCCAATTAAGGGTTATGGTCATAAAACATTGTCCCCTCCTCATCCACCACTTGTCCTGAACAATACCCTTCATGCCCCAAAATTAATTAAAAATTTGGTATATGTCTGTAAATTCACAACTGATAACTGGATTTTTATTAATTTTGATCCATTTAGATTTTTTGTGAAGGATTTCACGACGGGGAGTCATCTTATGAGGTGTAATAGTGGGGGGGGGGGACCTCTATCCAATCACACCAATTCCCAGCGTCTCGCGTCAAGCTATGTCATCCATCTTTGTAGCTCTTGCTCCTTCCTTGTGGCATGCTCGTCTAGGTCATCTGGGGTCGTCTATTTTATCTTCTTTATATAGACAAAAGTTTATTTCTTGTAAGGGTACGCGTAGTACTCCACTTTTTCAATCCTGTGCTTTGAGAAAGATTATTAAATTACCATTTGTAGCTTCGAATTCTAATACTTCAATGCCATTTGAAATTATTCATAGTGATTTATGAACATCTCCGGTTCTCAGTTCTATGGGTCATCGTTATTATGTTCTATTCTTAGATGACTATTCTAAATATTTATGGACGTTTCCAATTGCGAAAAAATCTCAAGTTTTTTTCATTTTCATAACATTTAGAGCTTTCATAAGAACACAATTCGAACGAGAAATCAAAAACATCCAATGTGATAATGGCAGAGAGTATGATAATGGGAATTTAGGGAGTTTTGTGCTCAAAATGAGATAAATTTTCATTTTTCTTGTCCTCATACGTCTTCACAAAATGGGAAAGCTGAGCGAAAAATTCATACCATTAATAATATTGTCCGCACTTTATTGGTTCATTCTTCTGTTCCTCCAATATTTTGGCATCATGCACTATAAATGGCTACCGATCTCCTCAATATTCTTCCCTCTAAAGGTTTGACATATTCATCCCCCATAAAAGTGTTATACAATAAGACTCCGTCATACACTCATCTTAGGGTCTTCGGATGCTTATGTTATCCACTGTTTCCATCCACTACAATCAACAAACTTCAGGCACGTTCTACTCCTTGTGTATTTTTGGGTTTTCCGTCAAATTATCGTGGTTATAAATGTTTTCATTTGTCCTCTAAACGAATCATCATTAGTCGTCATGTTCTCTTTGATGAATCCCAATTTTCATTCTCTAAAGTAGAAAAACCCGTGTCTAGCTCTTATGATTTTTTGGATGATGATATATCCCCCTATGTTCACTGACGTTTTTCAGGTTTGCCAGAAAATACGCAGGTTCCCTAAAACCCGTCCTCAGCGCCGCGGCCCTGCATAGAGGCGTCGCGGCGCCAAAACTCCTGCGACCTTCCCAGTTCTTCTGGCACCACGGCGCCCTCGACGGTAATTCCTGGAGTTTTTCAAAAATTCCTAAAATTCACCCAATCCAGCCCAGAGTCATGATCCAGTCACTCGTAGTCAACGGAGTATTTTTAAATCAAAAAGACATTTTAATTTGAATTCAAATGTTCTTAAATCCCCATTACCCCGTAATCATGTGTCTGCTTTAAATGACCCTAATTGGAAAATTGTCATGACCGAGAAATATAATGCTCTCATTGATAATAAAACGTGGGAGTTGGTACCCCGTCCATCTGGTATTAATATTATTCGGTCTATGTGGATTTTTATTCATAAGAAAAATTCTGATGGTTCATTTGCAATGCATAAGGCCAGACTTGTAGGTAATGGTAAGACTCAGCAGGTTGGTGTGAATTGTGGTGAGACATTTAGCCCAGTGGTCAAGCCGGATACTATTCGCACTGTGCTCAGCTTGGCTCTTTCAAAATCATGGCCCATTCATCAGCTAGATGTGAAGAATATTTTCCTACATGGTGATCTTCAAGAGACATTGTATATGCATCAACCTTTGGGGTTTAGGGATACTAGATATCCTCATCATGTTTGTCTATTGAAGAAGTCCTTGTATGGACTTAAGAAGTCTCCACAAGCTTGGTATAAGAGGTTTGCTGATTTTGTTTCTACTATGGATTTTTCTCACAGCAGATCTGATAATTCATTATTCATATATCATCGGGGTTCGTCCATGGCTTATATACTACTATATGTTGATGATATTATCTTGACTGCCTCTTCTGATGCCTTGCGCAAGTCCATTATGACGATGCTCAGTGCTGAGTTTGCCATGAAGGATTTGGGCCTATTGAGTTACTTTTTGGGTATTGCTGTAACTCGTCATGCAGGTGGATTGTTCTTGTCACAGAGAAAGTATGCAGCAGAGATCATTGAGAGGGCTGAGATGTCATCCTGTAAGTCCACTTCTACTCCAGTTGATACTAAACCTAAGTTGGGTGCTGCAGCTGACTCTCCATATGAGGATTCGACCCATTATCGCATCTTCTCAAGACGCCTTCAAGATTCCGACGTTCACGCGGCCGATATTACATATGTCGCATAACAACGTGTGTTTGTTTATGCATGATCCTAGAGTGGAACATATGAATGCGCTCAAACACATTCTTAGGTACATTCAGGGTACACTTGAGTATGGTTTGCATTTGTTGTATCCTTCGTCGACGTCTACACTTGTCTCCTACACAGATGTTGATTGGGGTGGTTGCTCGACACCGCATTTGCCCACGCCGGCTATTGCATATTTTTAGGTAATAACTTGGTCTCACGGTCCGCCAAACGCGTCAATCCACGCCACGCTCGTGCAGAGGCGAGTATGTAGGTAGCCAATGTGGTTTCTGAGTCATGTTGGTTACGAAATTTACTGTTAGAGCTTCATTGTCATATTGAGAAGGTTACATTGGTGTATTGTGATAATATAAGTGTCATATACCTTTTTGGTAATCCAGTTCAGCACCAGCGTACTAAACACATAGAGATGGATATTCAATTTGTTCGAGAGAAGGTAGCCAAAGGACAAGTACGCGTCTGTCATGTTCCTTCAAGATATCAAATTGCAGACATCTTTACAAAGGGTCTTCCCTCGGTCCTTTTTGAAGATTTTAGAGACAGTCTCAACATACGAAGACCGCCCGCTATGACTGCGGGGGTGTGTTAAAGTATATATGAGCTTAGCCGTGTGAGTCCATCAGTCGTGGGGTCCTTCCCCTTTTCCATTGTATATTTGGTAAATATTAGACTTAGGTTTATACCTAAATTAGTAGTGTAATGTTACCATAATTGTAAAATTAGTATTCTTATAGAATAGAAATTCTTAGATAGAATAGAAAGAGAATCTTCTTTATAACTTGTATATATATGTTTTTCATTAATAAGAATAATGAAGGGATTATTTCTTTCACCTTTAACAACTCTTTGACAAAGTAAGTTACAGACTCAGAAATCACATTATCATCAAATAAAAACGGGGCCATGAAAAATTGGGGGCATAAAATCGTTGCTTCACCAGCTTTACCCTTCAGTCGATTCTGAATTATTTATAATTTTTCAAAATAAGGTGAAATCATTATCCTTTCCTAATCAATGACGAATCTAAAATAGTTTTTGAGATGCAAAAGCAACGTAAGGGAGGGTGAGAGAAGCGAATCTCAAAATTTCAGTTTCCCGTTTTTATTTCTTGTCTTTTTTGGTATGCCGTCTTTGGGGATCGAAAAAATTAGGACGTAATGCAGAAGCTAACAATTACAATCTTTTACCGATAATAAATCGGACACAAAAAAAATCATAAAAAGGGCTTTAATAATATAATATAAATTTAGTCAATTGACCTACATAAAAGAAACTAATAATAAAGAAAGAAAAACTATGGAGAGAAAATCTCTCCATAAACAAGCCTCTTTAATGACTACATTGTAGATATCCTTTCGGGTTAAAAAGTATTGAAGCCCTTACGGTTTAAAAGTATTGAAGCTCTTGTGGGTTAAAAATGAGTTTTGATTTTAAAGATGTAGAGTAGAATTTTTGAAAAATATGATTGAAACTTTTACTCCACGTGTAATAACTCTTACTTTTTCTTCTTTTCTTATTTGACAAAACTCGTCATTATCGCCAAAGTGATTGCTCTTGATTTGAACCCGCCTTGAAATTGAACTTGACTCTGATACTACTTGTTGGAGATCGAAAAAATCAGAGCATCTTGCGGAAGCTAAGAATTATAATCTACCGACCATAAACCAGACACAAAAAAAAAACTATAAAAAAGGCTTTGATAATATAATAAGAGTTTGGTCAATTGACCAACATAAAAGAAATTAATAATAATAAAGCCTAAGAACAAATCTCTCATAAATAAAATTCTTTAACGACTACATTGTGAATATTATTTTGTTATGTCTGAGAATAAAATATCATCTATTTATAGAAGTCCAAAACTTTTCCTACATAAATATGGTAGAGTTTTTTTCTACAAAGAAACACTTTTCCAACAAAAAATCCCTTTTGAACTAAATAACAATTATGGTAGAATCCAAATAAAGTAGAAAATTCATAGCAAATTCTAACACCGCTCCTCAGCAAGAGCGAACGAATCAAATGTTCTGTGGTGATATCAAATGTTCTTTGATTTCACTCGGTCTTCTTTTTCTATTTTCATCCAATATTTGACCTATTCAAAAAACTTATCGGCCTACGAATGTGATTTCGTTGTTTCAATCCGTTTATATATTCTAAACCATGATCCTTTTCTGACTATCTACTGTTTTCACAATCAAATTCATCTTTATCCCAATGAATATAAATTTTCAAGTAGAAAATCTATTCTCAAGGGTCTTTGGTTGGAAAACAAATTATAACTGAATAAATTATGCTGAAATTAGTTATGCTGAAATTAGTTATTCTGAAATTATTTTTTATTGATTGTTTGATATGTGTACTAAAAATAACATAAATTGCATAATTTTTAAAAAGAAAAGTTTCTTTACAATCATGGATAACTTATTCCATCCTATGACATGTATAAGTTATCTCAATACTATATTTATTTCTGAAAAAAATTATCTCAATATTAATAACCAATCAAGCGATAAGGAATTGATAAGTTCTTATTCCAGAATTATTTTTGTTTATCCTTCGTACTAACTATCCGTTAATGCCCTCTTAGTCAAAGTGTGTGGACACTTTCCTAAACTTGTAATCTAAAAGTATATATATATACTGGCAAAATCTGTGTATTCTTTAACTTGTGAACATCAAATGTAATATATGAGCATGGTTTATACGCTTATCTTATTAAGTATATTCATCATATCAACATCGTGCTACTAAACTCAAATCATTCTCTTGCCACCTCCACCCCACACCCAAAAAAATAGGTTTCAATCACTAAAATAAAACCTTTTCTTTTTTGCTTTTAAGTGCGGCTGATTTTGAGCTACCAATAATTATACTAATCCAATCGCATATGTCTTTCTCCTACCAAAAGGAAAGAAAAAAGTATACGATGATAAAAAAAAATGATTGGCAAAAGAGAAATTGGCGAGTTCTCATTATTTAATTAAGAAATCCAATTGCTGGTCATTAAAGAATACAGAGAAAGAATTTCAAATTAGACCTTTTAAAATTGGTACATGAGATCTTAATATTTTGTACCACTGATACTAGACAAGCATTTTCAATTTTTTCCTTCTCATTAATTGTCAATAATTATTGCTGATATACTATACAAAAATTAGAAAATAAGAATACCCCGATGATACGTTTTATCTTTTGGACTTCTTGTTAAGACAGAGGAAATACTCTTTATAATTTAAATAGAAAAAATTAATCCTGCAAAAATCTCTGGTAAGTTATTTTCAAATCTCTTATGAAAAGACGTAAAATTAAAATAAAATTTATAAAGTGTAAACGTGTATAATATAAATCTCTATTCATAATTAGAATATATCTCATGTATTATGTAAATATTTAGTGATATATAATTATGGTAAATTAGGATTTCTCTTGTAATTAGGACTAGGATTCCTATTATATAAGAGATATATATTGTACGCTATATATTGATATTAATGAGAAAAACTCTTCAAGGGAGATTAATATCATCTTACATGGTATCAAAAGCCAAAACCCTAGTTTTTTTCTAAGCAGCCTCCGCCGCGGCCCCCCTCTCTCGGTTTCCACCGGCGGCCACCCTCCCCCACTTGCTCGAAAAAGACTATCTTCCCTACTTCTCCTTCTTTACTTAATTTTATCCACTATAATGACCCCTCCCACAACTTTCACGACAGCTTCTCATCGACCGTTATCACTCCCGAAACATCAAAATCATCTTTTCATCTAGCCCTAACTGTTACTAACATCAAGAACTTCCTTCCCATACTTCTTGATCAAGAAAACAGTCAGTACTCTCTATGGGTTGAACTGTTTCACATTCATACATGTGTTTATAACGTGCTTGATCATATTGATAACTTTATTCCTCGGCCCCCGGAGGTTGATGATTCTACATGGCTTCGTCTCGACGCCGTCGTCAAACAGTGGATATATGACAGTATTTCTCAGGATCTACTTCTCACTATCATGAAATCCGGCGCCTCAGCCCGCGACTTGTGAATTCGTTTGGAGAAAATCTTTCAAGACAACAAACACACACGCACTGTAAATTTGGAGGAACAATTTACTACAACACGTCTTGAAAACATCTCCAACGTGACTGAGTACTGCAAACAACTAATACTAGTGGCATATCAACTTTTCAACGTCGGCACACCTGCCTCTGAAACTAAGATGGTCTTACAATTGATTGCGGACTCCCAAAAGGTGAATATGATACTTTAGCCACCATGATTCAACATGTGAATCCATTACCAAGTTTCAACAAAGCTCGTTCGCAATTGTTGCTCGAAGAAACCCGTCGTGTTAAATAGGATGAACATAATCAGAAGGCGTTAGCCGTCAAAACGCCTCCTCAAACTCACATTCCCGCTGGCTCACCCCCGTCGAAAAACTCCCAACCGCTGTAGAACTACGGCGGTGAGTGGCAATGGCCGCAGAGGCAGGGGAGGACGTGGTCGTGGCAAGGATCGCGACCAGCAGACACTACCCAGTTCCCAGTTTGGTTGGATCGCGGTGCCCCATCCTTTATTCTCGCCAGGCGCCGCGACGCCTCAACAGTTCCAGTAGCAGCAACAACCAATGTACCTGTATGCTCAGCAAGGGCTATTGGGCCCAAAGACCACCGGTCACACCCAATACCAAAGAAGAACCCCACTTTATACAAAGCGGTTCCAAAGCCGCATCCGGATGACCCTGCCGATTTGGGCGGACTTTCGGCGCCTTAAATTTGCAAAGAACCTGACAACACTTGATATATGGACTAGGGAGCCACATCTCACCTCACTAGTCTGGAGGTAATATTTCCAAACTGTTTAGTTTAAAGCATCCTCAATATATTACAGTTGGCAATGACCATCGCATTCCAATACAGGGCTATGGTACATCCTACACACAACCACATCATCCACCCTTCTCCATTAAAAATGTCCTATATGCCCCACGCATCATTAAGAACCTAATTTGTGTCCGCAAATTTACTCATAATAACTCTGTCTCTGTTGACTTTGACCCTTTTGGTTTTACTGTGAAAGATCTTTATACGGGGACACCTCTTACGACATGCAATAGCACGGGGAATCTCAAGACATTCTCATCCACCTCCGCTACCAGATCTTGCTCTCCCGTCTCTTTTGCGGCTATCTCTCCTTCCACATGACATAATAGGCTTGGTCATCCAGGAGCCCCAGTTTTTAATTTTCTTAGAGGAAATAATTTTATTATGTGTAATAATGGAAAGCTTGCCCAACACTGTGTTTTTTGTTCTTTAGGAAAAATACTCTTCTTCCATTTAAATCATCTACTAGTGTTACATTTGCATCATTTGATATTATACATGCCGATTTATGGACATCCCCTATTGCTAGTTCCCTCGGTCATAAATATTATCTTGTCTTACTATATGATTTCCCCCACTATATTTGATTATATCCTCTCAAATTTAAGTCGGAAGTGTTTGCCAAATTTCTTGAGTTTCGAATATTAATCCAAACACAATTTTAAAAAGGTATAAAATTATTTCAGTGCGATAATTGTCGTGAATTCAATAACTCTATGTTTCACCGCTTTTGTACCGATAATGACATGATTTTTCGTTTCTCCCGCCCTCACACTTCCCCACAAAATGATAAAGCTGAATGAATCATTCGCACCATTAACAATATGATTCGCACTCTATTGATTCATGCATCACTCCCTCCGTCTTTCTAGTTGTATGCCGCTAAGATGTTAAAATATATTCTAAATATTCTCCCGACTAGTACCCTTCACAATATGACCCCTACCGAAATACTCTATCGCATAGTCCCCTCTTACAATCATTTACGAATATTCAGTTATCTCTGTTATCCTAACCTTACCTCTACTGACCCTTACAAACTAGCACCCCAGACCACTCCATGTGTTTTCGTAGGCTTTCAGCCAAACTATAAGGGTTATCTATGCTATGAATTATCCACTCATCAAATCCACATTTCCCGTCACGTCACGTTCGACGAGATCATATTCCTGTTTTCGAATCCTCAGAAATTCCAAAAGTCGGATTACTCATTTCTTGACGAGTCTGTCATCTCTCCCATCATTCTTAGTCAACTCGATCATAGAACCACCGAAACATCCCCTCTGCCACCCGTGTCCACTATTTTGTGCTCCTAACTACCGATAAAACTGTCGGCGTCATCTCCTCCTCTCTAATCACCTTCTATGTCCAGTGATTCAACATCATCATCAGCGTCGCGGCCCTTCGGGGAGGCGCCGCGACGCCTAACTTCTAGTAGCTACTGGAACGAAGGTGTCGCGACGCCTATGATGGATTTGACACCACCACCCTCCCCATATCTAACCAGTCCTCCGCCGCAGCAGCCACCCACTGTCCCTACTCACCAGATGGAAACCCGTGTTAAACACGAGATTTTCAAACCCAAAATCCAATTTAACTTGTCGGTTCAAACCATCTCTTCAATTTCCAAGAGCCCCAAATTGGCCAAACAAGACCCTAATTTGAATGCGACTATGTTTGAGGAATTCAATGTTTTAACTAAACAGCACATGTATGATCTAGTACCTAAACCAGAGGGGGTGAATGTGATCCGTTGTATGTGTCTATTTCGTCACAAATTCAGAGACAGTGGAGATCTAGAGAGGCCTAAGGCACAACTTATGGCTAATGACACAAATCAGCAAGAGGACATTGATTGTGGTGAGACATTCAGCCCGGTTGTCAAACCGGCCACCATTCGCACAGTCCTGAGCATAGCCATGGGCAAACACTGGTCGATACATCAACTTGATGTGAAAATGTATCTTTACATGGAGACTTGAAAGAAACAGTCTATATGCATCAGTCACCTGGGTTCGTCCATCCAGCAGTCCCTCACTATTTGTGTCGTCTTCGTAAGTCACTGTATGGCCTGAAACAAGCCCCCCATGCGTGGTATGATCACTTTGTCAGATATATTTTGCAGATTGAGTTTGTATGCAGTAGGTGTGATAATTCCCTTTTCATTTTCATCGAGGCGGTAGCATTACTTACTTACTACTCTATGTGGATGATATTGTTCTTACTGCCTCATCTGATGAGTTGAAAAATGAGATTATTGCTTTACTTAAGACCGAATTTGCAATGACTGATTTGGGAAAGTTGAGTTACTTCTTGGAGATATCAGTGACCAGGTCTGCCGATCACATGTTCTTAAGTCAGCGTAAGTATGCAGAGGAGATTGTGTACAGGGCTAAGATGACAAATTGCAAAATCATGCCCACTCCGGTTGATTCAAAATCCAAGCTCAATGATATGGATGGTTCTCCAGTCTCCGATCCTACTCAGGTGCACTTCAGTATCTCACATTTACCAGGCCATATATTGTTTATGTTGTTCAGCAGGTATGCCTCTTTATGTATTCCCCGGGGAGTCTCATTTCACTCCCCTTAAGCGTATCATCTGATACATTAAGGACACACTTGATTATGGTTTGCACCTATACCCCTCTGCACCAAACAGGTTGCTCTCTTATACAGATTCAGATTGGGCAGGGTGTCCGGACACGTGACGCTCCACCTCTGACTATTGTGTTTTTTAGGAGATAATCTGGTTTCATGGTCTGCCAAGCGACATGACACCCTATCTCGTTCCAAATGTGGTAGCTGAGATTTGTTGGCTCCGAAATTTACTGTTAGAGCTCCAGTGTCTTTTGCGTCAGGCATCTATTGTGTACTGTGATAACATATCTGCGATTTATCTTTCTCACAACCCGGTTCAACATTAGAGAATCAAGCACATTAAGATAGACATACATTTCGTCTATGAGAAAGTTGCGCTAGGATATGTCAGAGTGTTACATGTGCCCTCATCATATCAGTACACAAATATATTTACCAAACTTCCCCGACAGTTATTGCTTGACTTCAGCACCAGTCTCAGCGTCCGGCCTCCTCCCGCTCCGACTAAAGGGGTGTGTAAACGTGTATAATACAAATCCCTACCCATAATTGGAATATATCCCATATATTGTGTAAATATTTAGTGATATATAATTATGATAAACTAGGATTCCTCTTGTAATTAGGACTAAGATTCCTATGGTATAAGAGATGTATATTGTATACTATATATATTGATATTAATGAGAAAGACTCTTTAAAAAAGATTAATATCATCTTACATAAATTACTACAAAATCAATTCACGCACTAAAACACATCATTGATTTTGATGGATTAGAATAAACTTATATATAATTTTCCGATTGTTTGATAATATCACAAGAAAAGGATTTTTAAAGACAATAAGGATATTAAATGAGCAAGAAAAAGCAACGGTATAGGCAAAATGAACAAAAGTGTAGGAGTTGAAATTATGTTATGAAATGATCAATAAGAAAAAATACTTACTAAAATAATAAGCCTCTGCCCCAAACATGTGCAATGGAATAAATGGGGTACCCCACAAACTAAAAGATATTGACAAATGCTCTTCAGGGTCTGTTTGGCAAGCTTCTGGAAAAATATTTCTGTTTTTTAAAAATAATTCTACAGAAACTGTTTCTGGAGAATCAGTTAGAGTATTTAACTTATAATTATAGAAGTGCTTCTGAGAAACAGAAACAGTTTCTTGTTTAGCCAACATTTATGCAAATTTATTAAAATATTATTTTTAATAAATTTAAAATTATTTAAAATATTCCTTTCTATCATATGTTTCTAAAAATTAGTATATCTTTACAATTTAATAAAAAAATTATAATTATTTAATTGCAACATTTAATCACAAAATAATATTATATTGTACGTAAGAAATGTAACGACAATATGATAGTCAATGACTCAAATATGTTCAAACCTACCCCCGCCCTACCCCCATCCCATCCTCAAATTTCTATGTCATATTTTTTTTACTTTTATAAAAAATATAAATTTTTTTCTTCCCCATTAAATAATATTTAAATTTAATCACTTGAAAGGTCTGTTTTAAATTATCAAGTTGCAAATAGTTAGTTACTAAGATCTGATTATGAGTTATTAAACGGTAAGATGAATAAAAACTATCAATTGGAAGACCAGTGTGGCTGATCATCCTCTCGGACCATCTACTGATCATCGCCTTGGTAAACTATTGCCTCACCAACTAGCTAATCAGACGCGAGCCCCTCCTCGGGCGGATTCCTCCTTTTGCTCCTCAGCCTACGGGGTATTAACAGTCGTTTCCAGCTGTTGTTTTCCTCCCAAGGGCAGGTTCTTACGCGTTACTCACCCGTCCACCACTGGAAACACGGTTTTCCGTGTTTTCCGTCCGACTTGCATGTGTTAAGCATGCCGCGTAAATCATCCCGAGCCAGATCGAACTCTCGTGAGATTCATAGTTGCCACTAGCCCCCAACCCGTTGCCTATCCCATCCTAAAATTTCTATTTCATATTTTTGTTACTTTTATAAAAAATGATTGAAAATATGAATTTTTCTTACCCCGCCCTACCCCTACCCGTTGCCTACCCCATACTCTAATTTCTATTTCATATTTTTTGTTACTTTTATAAAAAAAATATTAAAAATATGAATTTTTTTCTTACCCCGCCCTACCCCTACACCCCACCTCATTGCACTGCCCATCGTTCAAATTGCATTTCATATTTTTTGTTACTTTTATAAAAAAATATTAAAAATATGATTTTTTTACCCACTACCCCTACCCCCACCCACCCCACCCCATTGCCCTACCTATCCTCAAATTTCTATTTCATATTTTTTGTTACTTTTCTAAAAAAAAATGATTTTTTTCTTATCCCCCACCCCACCCCCGTTGCCCTACCCATCCTCAAATTTCTATTTCATATTTTTTGTTACTTTTACAAAAAAAAATGAATTTTTTTCTTACCCCCACCCTACCCCTAATCCAAAAATTCTATTTTATATGGGGATATTATATGAGATTAAAAGGAATTTTGTGAAAAGAAAATGGTAAATGGGTCCAAAAAAAAATTCAATGAATGAGCAAAAATGACTTCTCCGGAAGCACTTCTTCAGAAACACCTGCTTCTATTCTCATCTAGAAACACTTTTTGGCTTTTGAAAAAAATGTTTCTACTTCTGGAAAGAAGGTGTTTGGCCAAAGAAGTCCAGAAGATGCTTAGCCAGAATAGACCAAGCTAAGGAACTGCACTCGAAGAATGGAAAGGCAGGAAATTTTACTAATCAGACCTTTTCAATTGTTTAAAAGGTCGTTAAGACATTACACTCAGGGGTGAACCCACAGGGGAGGGGAGAGGTTGCTTCTAGAATCTTTCTATTTGACTGTCCGAAATCAAGTGGGAGATTGAATTGAAAGGGCCCTGGGAAGCTACTTTTGATACAACTGCCTTGACAGGCCCGTTCTGCCATAAATACCGAATATAAAAAATCATTGAATTTTCTTCTAAAAGAAGGCCAAACACCACCTTATTCACTTTGAAAAATGACTTAGTACTACAAGTGCAAAAAGTTAGCATATGAGTATGAAATGATCCTCTTATTATGCACCTAATATATATGTCTTTCTTAATTTTGGCAAAAAGTTCACACACCAATTATTATAAAATCTAAAAAGGCCTACTAGGATTTCATATATGTTTGGACCTAAGGTTGAAACACACCATATATATATATATATATATATATATATAAAGTCGAAAATAATGAGTTTAGTTAAAAGTATTTGCACAAATGATATTTTTTAAGGCCACTATTAAAATGCTGTTTCCGTTAGTTTAGGGCCTAAATTTGCAAGTAACAAATGAGTAATCTTTCATACCATTCTTAGATATTCTTACCCTTTTTTCATGTAACAAATGAGTAATCTTCTGATCTAAAATTAAAAGTTGGCATAGCAAATTTCCAAATAAGAGTAGAAAAACGAACATTAAGGGGTGGCAATTTATAATGATATTATACCAAAACTTTTGAATTTGAATTGGTCAATTTGGCTTGAAATAATCACTAATAAATGAATTAAAAAGTTACATCTTTTAAATTTAAAAATATGGGGTTTGTTATTTTTGTTGAATCAATTCAATTATGTTGTGATGCTCGACTGCTTCAAAAACATAGACAAATCCATGTCATGTCTTCAAAAAACACTACTACTACTACTACTACTATATTTTTGATGAATTTATACGATAGGATCTTGTTGAGATTACGTGATTACTTATGGATGTTAAAGATTAGTCTACTAGTTAATTACTGTAAACGTGTAAATATAGACAATATTATTCCATACCCATAATTAAAATATTTTCATATATTGTGTAAATATAATTATGGTAAGACTAGGATTCCTCTTTTGTATAGGCTTAGGATTCCTATTATATAAGAGATGAACATTGTACTTGTCGCACCCGATTTTGAACTCTCAGGCTTAAATGCGCGACGGAATGGTTATCCTTCCCCAAAAAATGTAAAAATAAATGTTAAGAATGTTTAAGGGAGTCGCCACCTAATTAATTGGGTGAATTAGGACACCTAAATACTAACTAATTAAAGCCAGTATTAACTCCATTTAATGGTCTGTGAAACTAAATAAGATTCTGGGTAAGGGTTCTTTATTAATCTAAAGGGAAGGGGTTAGGCACCCTCTAAGATCCGCTAACTTGCGGTTGTCCTGCCAAACCTAGGGTAATTATTATATTTAAAGAATGCATGTTTTAAAAATATAAAGGGTGCTTTCAAAAATGTTTTATAGAAAGGGGCATGTTGATAAAAAGTTTGCAAGACTAATACTATAAAAAATAAAGTTTTAAAGTGCTTTTATACTGTTTATAGATATATGCCATGTTGATTTATGATCAAAGACAAGCTTTTAGAATCAAATATATATGACGTAGTGCAAAAGATGATTATTTTATAGTTTTCCGATAATAAGGTTGTTCAACACAAATTATTTATATTATGCTAATGAAAGAGCTTATGAGAAAATTAATTTATTTTATCATGGATTTTATAAAGAAATAATACTTTAGTCGCGAGTTAGATTATTTAGTAAGGTTTAGATATGTATGACAAGCATAAAAGACAAGCAGGTCGGAAGTGCGTTTCTAATTATGAATTACTTTCCCTTATATGTTTGAAACTTAATTGTTCTAGATATCCTAAATATTACAGAAATAGAGTTATTAAATTACAATAAACAAATGAATAAATGAATAGCAAGTAAAGAGAGAGAATGAGATTTAAGAATGCTCTTTACGACGGATGACGACGTCCTATTTGTTTTTCTAGGAATTCTGGCGAGGCAGGAATGCGGATGCAGATGCGGGTTGCCATTTGAAATAGCTCGCGATGAGTCTCGCCATGAGACTCTTCATTTTTGCTCCAATGCGTGCCATGTAGAACAAAGGAAGATAAGGATTAGTAAATGCCCAATAATATTCGATATAGATAATTAAACGCTAAACCTATATCTATGTCTATAATACATGCTAAATGATAACTTACGCGAATCAGCAAGTCCGGTCGGCCCAAAACAAGCAACACGGGAAAGGGAGAAAGCAGGGGAAAGGCAAGCGATGGGCGGGCGTCACTTAGCTTATGAAGAAACAGCAAGCAAAAGTTTATCCAGATATGTTAGGCCCATAACGTGACTACCAAATTTTAAGGAGAAACAAACATGCAACTAGCCACAGGGGGGAGTCTAGATCATACGTTGCAATTTAACACATAGGAGAAGGGGTAATCAACAGATGCTGGACACAATTGTATTTAACAGGAGAGGCAGGAGAGGCAACATACTAATCCTTGCTATTGCTTTGTACTCCAGCTTACTGGAAACTTAAGCCATGGTTCATACGACTATTCTGCATACTTCAGATTAACAGAACAGAGGCAGGGCATGTACTATATAGTTATAGCCTAAGTCTAATCATATTGACAAACTAAGTTCTTACAAGACAATAACTGAAGGACAATCAAATTAAAGCTTAATCTCAAGTCATTTTACAAACATAGTAACATTTAAGATATCATGACATAAAAAAGATGTAGAATCATAAAGGACATGGCTGGAACTTATCATAGCAGGGTAGACATGATTTCAAACTTAGACTAAACAAACTAAATGATCATTTTTACTTAGATGCAAACAACCAAATTACCCCATTTATCTACCTCTTTAGGTCAACATACATAGTTTAGCTTAATTTCCATCCATTGCAGGTATTCAACAAAGCACTTTTAACACTGATTTCAGCAAGTAAACATGTCAATCTAAACTAGCAAGAAGTTATTCTAAAAAAAAAACATGTGTTAGCCAAACTGGGGATCAAGCGCCATATAACATGTGACCTTTAGATATGCATTAACTAATCAGATTTCAACTATTTAATAAAATACTCCCACATTTGTCTAAACTGAATTAAACATGCTCGAGACATAATAACAGGCTATAATCAAGCATTTAAAAACATAATCCTATAAAGAGAAAAAAAACTGAGAGGAGTTTGGATTTACTTAAAGCGGATCCTATTTCGCGTATAATTCTTTCGATTATGGAGACAACTAAACTGATTAACAAACTGGAACAACTAAACTGAATCTTAGAACATCTATCACAAAGCATTTCGCAAATAAGTATCTGCCATCACAATCAAACAAACAGATATTCACCAAACCGGGACTTCACTATTCTCCGAAATAACCTTGCATTTATCGTAATCCAAGCAGAACTAAACAAATAAATTCTAACATTATACTAGCACGAGACACACGAAAAATGCAGAAATTCAGCAATGCGAAATCGATGAGGGAGTGGAATTTTACCTTCTCGTGGCGACCGAGGCGTATCAAGTGTCGGTCCAATCGACGGGTTTTGGTTTTTGCGATGCGAATAAAAGGGAGAAGGTTTACTCACTGATATTGGCTGGAATTAAGAGAAGGGTTCGACTGGTGCCCCCGTTTCTGTTTCTTAACTGCTGTCCCTGTTTCTGCCCTATCCCTCTGAGTCGATGCTCTCCTGAGTTGCTGACTACGGCTAGAGGTTCTTAACTGTGCTCGACTGATGCTAAGGGTGTTCCCGTCGATGCTATGGGTCCCTGTCTTTTCTGCTCCCCTGACTCCCTCAGAATTCGACTGACTCTAATTGTTCTATTGCATGTGCTTCTTATAGCCCTCCCTTGGATTCTAAGTTTGGTAGGCAATTAGGGCTGAGATTCTAGGCTGAGATTTCGTAAGAGATTTGTGCTGATTGGTAAGTGATTCAAATGGGTTTTGATTCTATGGTAAGAAATCGTTTGGTTATGGAAGGAAGAGCTGGCTAGGGTGCGTGGGTAAGGGAAGGCTCCCGGATTCTCCGGCGAGAATCTCGGGGATGCTGGTGTTGCGATGGGGAGGGGAAGAGGCGAGGGAGGCTGCTGGTTTTTAGGTTTAGGGTTCGTTCGTTTTGTTTTGTTGAGGACGATCGAAAGGGCTACTGAAGAGAAGGGAAAATAAAGGCCGGGGTTGGGCCTCTGATAAGAAAAGAGGCGTGGGCCGGGGCAACGGGTCGGGGGTTGGGCTGCGTTAGTGGGCTGCGAATTAAGGGTAGTATTAAATTAGGTTAGTGTTATAATTTTTAGGCTTTTAATTAATTAATTTAGATTAATGAATTTAGTTAAATTATTTGGGTGCTAAATTAGTCTAATTATTTAGGTGCTAAATTAGTCTAATTGTTATAATAAATGCGGGCGTGTCATTTAATTAGTGCTTAATATTTTAGAAATGTGGCGCTATTATTTAAAATCTTATTATTATGCATTATTGCGAAGTTAAATTAAAATTGAATTGAGTTTAGATTAAATTATTTAAATGCTAAATGCAAGTATGATGTTTAAGAAAAGCTTTTATAAATGCGACGCTATTAAATGCATGTATTAGATTAAAATTGATTTTAAAAATTACAAATGATTATGAAATTCTCTTGAGTATTAATAAATGCGGCTATGCTACTTGACACGACGTTGTTGCTAAATTATTTATTTTATGTATTTATTATTTATTATTAGGGATTATGACGAGACTCTAAGTGCGTAACTTTCTACGTAAGACGCGGTGCCGTTATTAAATTACTTCTTTATGCATGTATTAATGTTTTATTGCTGCATTTTATTATTTTAAAATTATTAAAATTAGTGTAATTTTATAGTTAATGACTGGACGGGAGGGTCAAAATTGGGTGTCAACAGTTGTCCCTCTTTGTATGGAGATGATGGAAGAATCTTCGGACAAAGACGTTGACTCATAGCCAATTTTATCTCGATCCTCAGAGTTAAAAATGTTGGGCAATTAGGCAAGGGTGACGCAAAAAATCAAAATTGTCCCAGTGTCGAGTTATGGCGACACTGGGCTACCATGGTCAAAATACCAAAGCGGGCTAATGCGGACTCAAAATTGTCGATGTCGAGTTATGGCGACACCGGCTTTGGAATGTAAAGAATAGAAAATAAAATAAGCGGGCTTGAACACGGGGTGTACCGCCATGATCTGGTTTTATGGTGATGTGGAGCAGGTGGGCCAGGCGCTTGAGGCGGCACGCGATCGTTGGGAAGGTTGGCCCCACAAATTGCCCGGTTATTTGTAAGAGAAAATCCACGTTGTGCTCTTGCTCGCGTGCTAAGACTTAGGCAAGCGGTTAGTGCATGCTTTATTAAGGCAAAACAATGTAAGAATGTGAATTTGTGTTGTAGTCAGTTGTATAAAATGAAATGATGTGATGATCTGTTATCTTGTATAAGCGAGATCACGGATGTTCGTCGTTGTATGGGCGAGATCACGGATGTTAAATCGTTGTATGGGCGAGATCACGGATGTTAAATCGTTGTATGGGCGAGATGCGGATGTTAAATCGTTGTATGGGCGAGATGCGGATGTTAAATGCGTTGTATGGGCGAGATCACGGATGTTCGTCGTTGTATGGGCGAGATCACGAAGATGTTAAATCGTTGTATGGGCGAGATCTGAGATGTTAAATCGTTGTATGGGCGAATCACGAGATGTTAAATGCGTTGTATGGGCGAGATCTGAGATGTTAAATGCGTTGTATGGGCGATATGTAGATGTTCGTCGTTGTATGGGCGATATGCGAGATGTTAAATCGTTGTATGGGCGATATCTGAGATGTTAAATGCGTTGTATGGGCGAGAATGTAGAGATGTTCGTCGTTGTATGGGCGAAATCACGGATGTTAAATCGTTGTATGGGCGAAATGTAGATGTTAAATGCGTTGTATGGGCGAAATGTAGATGTTAAATCGTTGTATGGACGAAATGGATGTTGCGTCGTTGTATGGACGAGATGCAGATGTTAATGCGTTGTATGGGCGAAATGTAGATGTTAAACGTTGTATGGGCGAAATGTAGATGTTAAATGCGTTGTATGGGCGAAATGTAGATGTTGTATTGGAATGTTATTATCCTCAGCATTTCTGTTGACTGCAAAATTCACGAAAGAAAATTGTTAGTTCGGGGATGAAATCGGCCGATTGTGTTGGCTCTTGATATTTGCAGCGTTGTCTTATGCGGACCATGTAACCATTATACGATTTGAGTCTCGAAAACATTTGTTGAAAATATTCTATCTTGAGAAAACATACTAGCAGGAAATTATGTTGATTTTTGAACATCCTTATCCGAAATCGGCGGTATATTCTCCCCTACTCTCGGTGCTCTGCTGCCGTCAGACTCTCTTTTAAAAATTGTCCCAGTTTATGTCGATCTTTCGAGCATATGGGATCATATTTGTCGGTGTCCTTTCGTGGCGAAGTCCTTAAAAATTGTCGATTTTGGTAATGGCAGTCGGATATATGTCGTCGCCTGGACATAATGCTGATAACGTCGTTGCTGGGCGTGTTCTTCTTTGGCGTCGTTCGGACTTCTTTGTCTTGATAACGTCGTTATGCGGGCGTGTTCTTTGCTGCTCCTGTAGAATAAATGCTCCTGCAAGCTAAGCTTGAGAAAAAGGTTAGTGTATAACTGTTAAAACATAATGATAAATATTTGAGAAAGACAATTATGTGGGTAGAGATGTCGTCCCTTTAATGCCCGAGCTGATGCGCTAGACTTTGTTGCAGACTTTTGAATTCTGACTGTTGATTGTCGGTGCCTCTCTCTGCTTTTGCCAATATGAAGAACTTTTGTTGTATCTTCTGCTAACATGAAGGACCTGCGCTCAAAGAAAATTTTGTGAGTTTTGGGGTGTGGTCGATTCGTATTTGACTTCGCCGCCTTGTTCCTTGACATCTGTGTGCCTGGCTTGTTTGGACTTGCAACCCTGTCTGATTTCCTACATTGTCCCAGTTTTGTAAAGGTGTTTGGCCTAAGGGGGTCTCAATGGAGTTGCTTGTATGTTATGTGTATTCTTGTTATTTTCGGAACAAAGGGAAAGCTTCCTAATGGTGTGACCGAAGCCGATTTAGGCGCTACGTATCCCCAGAGGAATCGGTCATGGCGTAGTTCATTACAAGCGAATATTGGGTAAAATTCTAAAGGTGGGACCGAGGCGATATGGCGCTACGTATCCGCTTGAGGAATCGGTCGAGCGTAGTTCATTACAAGCAAAGAGAAATTGGGATTTTCTAAAGGTGGGGCCAAGCGATGTGGCGCTACGTATCCGCCAAGAATCAGGTCTACGTAGTTCCAAATACAAGCAAAAGAAATTGGATTTTCTAAAGGTGCGAGCGCGCTGTATCCGCCCGAGAGAAGGGGGTCCTAACGTGGTTCCAAATACAAGCAAAAGAGAAATTGGGATTTTCTAAAAGGTGGGACCGAAGCCGATATGGCCGCCTACGTATCCGCCAAGGGAATCAGGTCTAACGTAGTTCCAAATACAAGCAAAACAAAGGAAAACATTATTAAAGCTTAAATACGAGTCTTGAATTATTCTGCTAAATTAAATTGTTCTTTCTTGCTCCAAGGCTCGAGCGGACGAATAAGGTGCAAATCCAACCAATACGCCTTCGCTCGTGTCATGGTGGCGGGTCTTTATCTTGCTATCAATATCTTAACTCTCTTGGCCTGCGTGGTGCATGCTCGGATAAATGATTGATTCAGGCGGGCGGGCTCGGCGAGGATGTATTCCTCATAAGGTTGTCAGTGCGCGTTAGCGTGGCGTGGTTGGCGGATTATCATGCACATTTGGGGCGGACTCCCGGTGAATTACCCTTCTTTGATCAACGCCTCGATTCTCCCACGAGGAGTAGCAATTTCCGATGTCGTGCCCGCCGACACGGAGTGGTATACTGTGATGTTTGGTTTTATCGTGCCTCGGGAAGTAGGCACGGGATATTTCGAATTGGTGGAGTATTCTGCGGCTTTCAACTCCTCATACACTTGGGCTATGGGTTTGGTTAAAGGTGTATAGGTTCGTTGGTTTCTCTTGGCGCGTCACGGTTTGAAGGTGTTTAGTGAGCAGGCATTTGGTGTGGCGTATGCGAATGGGTATCGTAAGGGGTTGTCGTATGCATTGCAAAAGTGGGTTTGTGGTGGCCTTTGGTTTGTGTTTGGCTGGAGTGTGGTAGGCATTTGTGTGGGATATATGGGTGCATTGTATATTGGTTGAATGAGATATGTAGTAAGAGGGTACTGGTAGTAATTTGGAGGATTTTGGTATTTTGGTTGTTTGCGTGGCAGTACTTGATGATGTTTAGAGCCTACGATTTCGGCTGCGGAGTTTGCTATTTCTTTGCGGTATTTGGGTAATTTGCTCGGCCAGGATCTATCTTGCCTTTCTCTTACGAGACCCTGTTTGCCTATAGGAACGAAGCGGGTTCAGGCTCGTTCGCTCGGATGCCGCTTGAATCGATCATGTCCTTTGGACCGTGCCTTTGATCTTGTGAGATATCGATGTTACGCCGTTGTTTAGTCAAATACAAATCGACCTTTGGGAGATGATAAATCTTTCTAAAAAATGCAACAAGCGGTGTTAGCATAAAGCACGTAATTTGCGGATCGCATAGCACATTCAAACGTTTCCTAACATGCAGGGGGGACCTCTTTATGCCAGAGGTAGGCCTAAACGTCACATATACGAGGCCATGATAGATTTGTCCAAGTCGTCCAACTATAATGCCTTTGTTGGAAATGGCGACCAAATGACGGTGCACTTTTTCCCAATTTTAGCATGTCATGATTGGGCTTGGATTTGTTTGTCATTGTCACGCTACACATAATATGCTGGTTGGCCGTTGGGTTGGGAAACCCGTCGATAAGTTTGGTGTCTTCCTAATTGTGGTGTCGATGCCAAGGACCGACCCACCTAAGGTAAATGCATGCATGCCCTAAAATAAGGGTGGTATAGCTCTATCTTAAGTTTCTAAGATTTGGCTTTTCTAGACGCAAGGTTCCCGAGCGGACAACTCGAGTGAGAAGGCTACGGTGATCGACGAAACGATCTAACTCACCGCAGCGCCAACTCTCTAAAAATTTGGATATTTTTGAAAGAAATTTATGGTGCGAAACACACCAAATACGTGAGTGTGTGATAGTGTGCATTTTCCAGAATGGAAGAAATATGAGCGGAATGCCAGTTTAAGAAAAGCAGTAAAGCAGGTAGCAAAAAATAAACAAAATACAATACAATTAAATGCAAAATAATTGCCAAATAATAACCCTAGGTCTGTTGTGGTTAAGAACCTAAAATCCCCAGTGGAGTCGCCATTCTGTCGCACCCGATTTTGAACTCTCAGGCTTAAATGCGCGACGGAATGGTTATCCTTCCCCTAAAAATGTAAAAATAAATGTTAAGAATGTTTAAGGGAGTCGCCACCTAATTAATTGGGTGAATTAGGACACCTAAATACTAACTAATTAAAGCCAGTATTAACTCCATTTAATGGTCTGTGAAACTAAATAAGATTCTGGGTAAGGGTTCTTTATTAATCTAGAGGGAAGGGGTTAGGCACCCTCTAAGATCCGCTAACTTGCGGTTGTCCTGCCAAACCTAGGGTAATTATTATATTTAAAGAATGCATGTTTTAAAAATATAAAGGGTGCTTTCAAAAATGTTTTATAGAAAGGGGCATGTTGATAAAAAGTTTGCAAGACTAATACTATAAAAAATAAAGTTTTAAAGTGCTTTTATACTGTTTATAGATATATGCCATGTTGATTTATGATCAAAGACAAGCTTTTAGAATCAAATATATATGACGTAGTGCAAAAGATGATTATTTTATAGTTTTCCGATAATAAGGTTGTTCAACACAAATTATTTATATTATGCTAATGAAAGAGCTTATGAGAAAATTAATTTATTTTATCATGGATTTTATAAAGAAATAATACTTTAGTCGCGAGTTAGATTATTTAGTAAGGTTTAGATATGTATGACAAGCATAAAAGACAAGCAGGTCGAAAGTGCGTTTCTAATTATGAATTACTTTCCCTTATATGTTTGAAACTTAATTGTTCTAGATATCCTAAATATTACAGAAATAGAGTTATTAAATTACAATAAACAAATGAATAAATGAATAGAAAGTAAAGAGAGAGAATGAGATTTAAGAATGCTCTTTACGACGGATGACGTCGTCCTATTTGTTTTTCTAGGAATTCCTGAAGCGGGAACGGGAATGCGGATGCAGATGCGGGTTGCCATTTGAAATAGCTCGCGATGAGTCTCGCCATGAGACTCTTCATTTTTGCTCCAATGCGTGCCATGTAGAACAAAGGAAGATAAGGATTAGTAAATGCCCAATAATATTCGATATAGATAATTAAACGCTAAACCTATATCTATGTCTATAATACATGCTAAATGATAACTTACGCGAATCAAGAAGTCCGGCCCAAAACAAGCAACACACAGAGTGGAGAAAACAGGGAAAGGAAAACAAGGCTGGGCCCGTCACTTAGCTTATGAAGAAACAGAAGCAAAAGTTTATCCAGATATGTTAGGCCCATAACGTGACTACCAAATTTTAAGGAGAAAGCATACGCAACTAGCCACGTGGGGAGTCTAGATCATACGTTGCAATTTAACACATAGAGAAGCGGGTAATCAACAGATCGGACACAATTGTATTTAACAGAGAGGCGAGAGGCAACATACTAATCCTTGCTATTGCTTTGTACTCCACCCATCGGAAACTTAAGCCATGGTTCATACGACTATTCGCATACTTGACAATTAACGAGCAGGCGGCATGATTATATAGTTATAGCCTAAGTCTAATCATATTGACAAAATAAGTTCATACAAGGCAATAACTGAAGGACAATCAAATTAAAGCTTAATCTCAAGTCATTTTACAAACATAGTAACATTTAAGATATCATGACATAAAAAAGATGTAGAATCATAAAGGACATGGCTGGAACTTATCATAGCAGGGTAGACATGATTTCAAACTTAGACTAAACAAACTAAATGATCATTTTTACTTAGATGCAAACAACCAAATTACCCCCTTTATCTACCTCTTTAGGTCAACATACATAGTTTAGCTTAATTTCCATCCATTGCAGGTATTCAACAAAGCACTTTTAACACTGATTTCAGCAAGTAAACATGTCAATCTAAACTAGCAAGAAGTTATTCTAAAAAAAAAACATGTGTTAGCCAAACTGGGGATCAAGCGCCATATAACATGTGACCTTTAGATATGCATTAACTAATCAGATTTCAACTATTTAATAAAATACTCCCACATTTGTCTGAACTGAATTAAACATGCTCGAGACATAATAACAGGCTATAATCAAGCATTTAAAAACATAATCCTATAAAGAGAAAAAAAAACTGAGAGGAGTTTGGATTTACTTAAAGCGGATCCTATTTCGCGTAGAATTCTTTCGATTATGGAGACAACTAAACTGATTAACAAACTGGAACAACTAAACTGAATCTTAGAACAACATCTATCACAAAGCATTTCGCAAATAAGTATCTGCCATCACAATCAAACAAACAGATATTCACCAAACCGGGACTTCACTATTCGCCGAAATAACCTTGCATTTATCGTAATACAAGCAGAACTAAACAAATAAATTCTAACATTATACTAGCACGAGACACGAAAATGCGTAAATTCAAGAATGCGATTAAATCAAGAGGGAGTGGAATTTTACCTTCTCCGCGCAACCGAGGCAACAGACGTTGTCGGTCCAATCGACGGGTTTTGGTTTTGCGATGCGAATAAAAGGGAGAAGGTTTACTCACTGATATTGGCTGGAATTAAGAGAAGGGTTCGACTGGTGCCCCGCTTCGCTTTCTTAACCGCTGTCTCGCCTTCTATCCTCCGAGTCGATGCTCTCCCGAGCCGACTACGGCTAGGGTTCTTAATCGTGCTCGATCGATGCTGGCGGTGTTCCGTCGATGCTATGGGTCCTCGTCTTTTCTCGCTTCCCGACTTCTCACTGATCGACTCTAATTGTTCTATCAGATGCTTCTTATAGCCTCCCTTGGATTCTAAGTTTGGTAGGCAATTATGGCCGAGATTCTAGCCGAGATTTCGTAAGAGATTTGTCCGATTGGTGTTGATTCGAACGGGTTTTGATTCTATGGTAAGAAATCGTTTGTTATGGAAGGAAGAGTGGCTAGGGTGCGTGGGTGGAAGGCTCTGATTCTCCTACGAGAATCTCGGGGACGGTGTTGCGATGGGAGGGAAGAGGCGAGGAGGTCTGGTTTTTAGGTTTAGGTTCGCTCGCTTTTGTTTTGTTGAGGACGATCGAAAGCGGCCATCAAGAGAAGGAAAATAAAGGTCAGGCGTTGGGCCTCTGATAAGAAAAGAGGCGTGGGCCGGGGCAACGGGTCGGGGGTTGGGCTGCGTTAGTGGGCTGCGAATTAAGGGTAGTATTAAATTAGGTTAGTGTTATTATTTTTAGGCTTTTAATTAATTAATTTAGATTAATGAATTTAGTTAAATTATTTGGGTGCTAAATTAGTCTAATTATTTAGGTGCTAAATTAGTCTAATTGTTATAATAAATGCGGGCGTGTCATTTAATTAGTGCTTAATATTTTAGAAATGCGGCGCTATTATTTAAAATCTTATTATTATGCATTATTGCGAAGTTAAATTAAAATTGAATTGAGTTTAGATTAAATTATTTAAATGTTAAATGCAAGTATGATGTTTAAGAAAAACTTTTATAAATGCGACGCTATTAAATGCATGTATTAGATTAAAATTGATTTTAAAAATTACAAATGATTATGAAATTCTCTTGAGTATTAATAAATGCGGCTATGCTACTTGACACGACGTTGTTGCTAAATTATTTATTTTATGTATTTATTATTTATTATTAGGGATTATGACGAGACTCTAAGTGCGTAACTTTCTACGTAAGACGCGGTGCCGTTATTAAATTACTTCTTTATGCATGTATTAATGTTTTATTGCTGCATTTTATTATTTTAAAATTATTAAAATTATTGTTGAAAATTAGTGTAATTTTATAGTTAATGACTGGACGGGAGGGTCAAAATTGGGTGTCAACAGTACTCTATACATACTTTGATATTAATGAAAGACTCCCCAAAGGAGATTAATATCATCTTACATGGTATCAAGAGCCTCACACAAAAACCCTAGAATTTTCTTCTAAAGTCGCCGCCGTCGACCCCCCCATCGGGCTTCTCGCCGCGGCACTCCCCCTCTCTCATCCCTAAAATTATTGGTTTTTCTATCATTTCCTCTCTTCTCTAAATGGCTACTGAGGATTCTTTCAATACTTCTAATTATTCAACCTCCACCAATCCCACCACCATGTCATCATCCACTTTTCATCCTGCTCTAACTGTTACCAATATCAAGAACTCTATTCTTATTCTTCTTGATCAAGAAAACAGTCAGTATTCTCCTTGGGTTGAACTGTTTCGTAATCATGCATGTCTCTATAATGTGCTTGACCATATTGATGACACCATTCCGCGCCCTCCGGAGGTTGATGAGTCTACTTGACGTCGTCTAGACGCCAGCTTCAAACAGTGGATTTATGGTAGTATTTCACAGGATCTTCTTCTTACTATCATAAAATCTGGCTCCACAACCCTTGAGTTATGGAACCGCTTGGAGGAAATCTTTCAAGATAACAAGCATGCTCGTGCAGTGTATAGATCGGTGTATTTTATATACACTTTTTGAGTCATTTTTAGTTAGTCTTTTATCCATTTTTGTACAAATACGTGTCGTCTTAGGATAGATTTTCTTTCTTTAGAGTCATATTGGTTAAAGTGGCTCATTGGCGGAAAAGGAGCAAAAAGAGGGCAAAAACGGAGGTTCCAGAGCTCGAAATGCGAGAAAGTGGCGAACTGTGCACGCACACAGTCACACAAGGCGCCCACCAGCCAGGCCAGGCGCCACGGCGGCTAATTTCCAAAGGCTTGCAGAAGTTTCGGCGCCGCGGCGTCGACGCGGGAAAATCATATTTTTTTGAATGAATCATGGGCCAGGCCTGAGGGAAAACTTGCACCTCGTTTTGAAACTATAAAAAGAGAACCCTAGAGCAGTTTTAAGGGTTCCCTTTCTTGGCAATTCACATCACTTCTTGGAGTTCAAGATTGGAGACCTTTCTTTAGTAATTTCTTGTTCTTCTTTTACTTTATTTTCAGTTTATGTTGGATATTGAATTAGTTCTTTTCATGTCTATGACTAGGAACTAATTCTAATATAGGGCTTTCCATGTCAATTCACTTGAACCTTTTCTTTATGAATTAATGCATGTTCTTGGTTCTTCTTCTTATTGTTGAGATTTATTCAATATATGTTTTGATTGCTTGGTAATTACCTGATCATTAATTATCATAATTCTTATAATTTCTAACCGAAATCCGAAAGGGGAGGTTGTGAATATGTTGTAGTTGGATAGACATAGGTTGAATCGTGGATGAAAATACCCTGATTACTTGTGTAGCATTAATAAGGTTTTTGTTCTTAATCCTCCTCTAGAGTCAACCTGATCGGTGTATTTTATATACACCTTTTGAGTCAGTTTTAGTTAGTCTTTTGTCCCTTTTTGTACAAATAAGTGTCGTATTAGGATAGTTTTCCTTTCTTTTGAGTCAAAGTGGTTAAAATGGCCAAATGGCGGAAAAGGAGCTAAAAGAGGGCAAAAGAGGAGGTTCGAGCTAAAAGCAGAAAGTGGCAAACGAGATCGAACTCACTGGCCATGCGCTAATCATCACAGAGGCTACATAAAAAGTAGGCCACGCCTACGCATGCAGAGAACTGGCCGCGCGCCAAATCACCCGGACCACAGGTTCGGAGCCGCGCGCCAAAAGCAGGCCGTGGCGCCACGCGGAAAATCGGGTTTTGACGAAATGCAGGCCAGCTGAAGGAAAAGAGAGAGGCGGTTTTCAGCCTATAAAAGGAGAACCCTAGGCAGATTTTAAGGGTTCCCCTTCTTGCACAACACAAGATTTTCTTGCTTGAGATTGAGACCTAAACTTAGTAATTTCTTTCCTTTTCTTTTCTTTTATTTCGGTTTTGCATGATGAACTTTGAATTAGTTCTTGTCATATCTATGGCTAGGAACTAATTCTCTTATAGGGTTTTCCATGTTAATTCTCTAGAAACTTATGTTATGAATTAATACATGTTTATGGTTATTATTCTTCTTTGAGAGATCTATCCAATAATTGCGTTGAATGCTTGATAATTAATTGACAACTAATTATCCTTATATGATTTCTAATTTACTTCGAAAGGAGAGATTGTGAATATGCTGTAAGTTGGGTAGACATTCTTGGATTGGGGATGAAAATACCTCAATTATTTATGTAGCGTTAATGAGAGGCTTAAAAACCCTAATTTTGCGCATGGTGCGTGACGGTTAACTAGGTTTTTGTTTTTAATCCTCCTATAGAGTTATCCTTATCACCGAAAGGTAAGGTGCACATCAGTTGAGTGTTTATATATCCTTAACGGAATATAAAATGATTTCAGAACCCGCTTTCTCCGAGAGAAGAAGACCATAATTCGTTGTATTAATAAATAACATAAGCGGATAGTTGAGGAGACATGGAAGCCCTATTCCCATCACATCTGAAGTAAACTCATTAGATAAATTAGTCTTTATAATTCTTAGTTATAAACAACAAAATCAAATATCAATTTACCAAATAGATACCAAAAGATAGATAATTGGTAATTGAACCCTAATCCTTGTGGACGATATTCGGTCTTATCAAGACTATATTACTTGTCACGATAACGTGCACTTGCGTTAAAGTGTGTGCATCTTTTCGCGCATCAAGTTTTTGGCACCGTTGCCGGGGATTAGGCATTAGTTCAATATCAAATTTATCTATTTTTAATTTCTAATTTGGTTTTTATTTTTTTTATTTTTTTTTAATTTTCACGTTTTTTTTGTTATTTTTCGGGAAAAAATCAGGGTGCTTTGATTTGTTGTTTGTTTTTGGTCTATTTCAGGAAATCAGTTTATGCGAAGGAGAAGAGGAACAAACACTCTTGTTCCCTTCAATCCAGAGATTGAGAAAACCTGCAAACAGAACAGAAAAAATCAGTGGATTGCAACTCTGATAGAGATGGACGGTGTTCAAAACAACAACACGATGAGAGAAGGGTTAGGTGAAAATCAGCCCAATCCAGGAATACCTCGGCAAGTGCCAATAGATGTAGAGGAGAGAGCCCAAATCCAGCCAGAAAGAAGTTTGGGAGACTATGTGCTGCCAAGAGTGAATGGAGCACAGACATGCATTAGGCTCCCTGCAATAGGAGCCAACAACTTCGAGATAAACCGCGATTACGAGCATGGTACAAAGACACAGTGCAATTCGGAGGATCGCCATCGAGGATCACATATGCACATAGCTAATTTCTTGGAGCTATGTGCAACTTTCGATATAACGGGCATTGCGATGATGCCGTCGATTGAGGCTATTTCCTTCTCACTCGTGGATAGAGCAAAAGTATGGTTGAATTCCTGTGGTGATTCAATTTTTACATGGCACGAGCTGGCACAGAAATTCCTAACCAAGTTCTTTCCCCCATGCAAAACAACAAAATTGAGAGGGGAGTTGAACAACTTCTACCAAGCAGATGGAGAGTCCTTATATGAAGCTTGGGAAAGGTTCAAAGACTTGCAGAGAAAATGCCCACACCATCGTGATTGAGTTGTGGAACTTGGTCCACATCTTCTACAACGGCCGAGCAAAGACAACCGTAACCATCATAGATGCAGAAGAAAGGTGGGCATTCATGAGGAAAACAGCCCACGACGCTCACGAGTTACTAGAAGATATGGCCACCAACAACCATGTCACAGAAGAGAGGTCGACAAGTGGGAGAAGAACAGTGGGAGTCCACGAAATAGATGCTATTGCTGCCTTGAATGCCCAAGTGGCCCTTTTGGCAAAAGCATTGCAAAGAACATACGATGTCGATGAACGCGTGCAGATGCCGAAGAGTTGTGAAATATGTGGTGGCCCACATACATTTGATAGGTGTCCTTCAGCTGATCCCAATAATATACCAATGGAGCAGGCAGAGTGTCAGGTCGTGGTAATTATCGAGGCCAGAACAATCCATACTCCAACACTTATAATCCAGTGGAGAAATCACCCAAATTTCTCATGGAGAGAGACCGTGGGTAGCAGACCAATACAGGGCTGATCAACCCCAGCAGAACCAAAATCAGCAGCCCTTTACTCAGGCCCAGCATCCTCAACAGTTCAATGCACCGGTTCAGCAAGAAAAGCCAGACGAGCTAAGCGGTGGATAAAGACTTGCAACGCCTGCACTCGATTCATGAAGCTAGATCCTCGTTCAGGAACTTGGAGACACAAGTGGGTCAGCTAGAAAAGCAGGCAAACAGCAGGCGACAGGGTACATTGTCAAGCAACACAGAGGTAAATCCAAGGAGCGATGGTCAGCAAGTATTGAGAAGTGGAAGACAGTTGGAGCAGCAGTCTCTTCAGCCAATAGTTGAAAAAAGGGCAGAGATAGAAAAAGAGAAGGTGGTTGAACCTAGCCCAGTGGTAGAGAAAACTCCAGAGAAGGAGTATACAGAAAAGATCCCTTTCCCCCAGAGATTAAAGCGGAAGGCGGTTGATAAACAATTCTCCAAATTCTTGGAGATATTCAGGAATCTGCATATCAACATACCTTTTATAGAGGCTTTGGAGCAGATGCCTTCCTATTTCAAGTTCATGAAGGAAATATTGGGGAAGAAGAAGAAGCTGACGGAATATGAGATAGTAGCACTAACAGAATAGTGTAGTGCTATCTTGCAGAAGAAGTTGCCACCAAAACTAAAAGATCCAGGAAGCTTTACACTACCTTGCACAGTGGGCAGGGTGACATGCAACAGAGCTCTGTGTGATTTAGGGGCAAGTATAAATCTGATGCCCTTATCAGTAATTAAAAGATTGGAGTTGGGTGAGGCCAAACCAACCATAGTAAGCCTGCAGCTGGCCGACAGGACAGTGGTTCATCCAAGAGGCAAGATTGAGGACGTGATTGTGAAAGTAGGAAAATTCTTCTTTCCTGCAGACTTCCTCATTCTTGATATGGAAGAAGATGCGGAAATCCCTATCATATTGGGGAGACCATTCCTAGCAACGGGGAGAGCTTTAATTGATGTTGAAAGATGAGAGCTAACACTAAGGGTGGAGAAGGAAGAAATGGTGTTTAAGGTTTTTAAACACGTCATCGAGCCACCAACCATGAGCAGGTGCTTTGCAATCAGCACCATCAAGCCCCCCTGTGAGCCATTACAAGTCAACCAAAGGGAGATGAGCCCACGAAAGCAGGCATGGTTTGCCAAACCCCCACTGACGCAGGTATGTGTTCCTGAACTCCCCCTTACTGATAATGCTAAGAAGAAAAGAAGAAAAAGAAAACGCAAAATGTGGAGGAAATGGATTAGTTGGGGTCTTGATCCACCCCACGGTTATTAAAACTAAGGAACTTGCGTCCGGCTAAAAGACGTTAAAGGCAGTGCTACTTGGGAGGCAACCCAATGTATTTCAGTTTATTTTATTTTAATAGAGTAGTTTTTATTAAGAATGGTCTCACGGAGGTAGTGTTTGTGTTGTGATTGACAGGTATAGGCAAATACAAAGGGCGGCGAAAATCAAGAAAATGAGGATTTCGGAAAAGCGTAAGCGCGCGGCCTCAGTGAGCGGGCGCGCGCCAAAAGAATCAACAGCGCTGAAGTTTAGCGCCGGCGCCAGAGCAGGCGGGCGTAAATCGAAAATTTGCCAAGTTTAGCCGCGCAGTAAAATCCCGGGCGAGTGCAGAACATTAGGCGCCGCGGCGCCATGCGCTACAAAACGGAAATTGAAACTTAAAACGCCTGTAAATCGATTCGCCCCAAATTCAAAACCAAAAACCTAACCCCTCCTCCAAAAACACACGAAAATCCAGAAATTTGCCCACAAATCCTCCACAAATCCAACCCAACCACAACCAAAACTCTTAAAATCCTAAAAACCCTTAGCTATCTCAAACAACAAAGCTCTATTCCATAGCCTCAAACCACCATTAGAGACAAGAACAACTTGAATCTTCTCATAAAAAGGTAATCTTTTTCTGCTCTTGAGATCTTTACTGAAGTCACAGGAGGTAGTAGTTTGAAGGAGTATTGTAGTTGTGAAGTAGTTTGGGTGCTGGAAAAAAAAATTGATTGTGAAGTTTGGAAAAGGAGTAGAAAAGGAAGGTGTGGGTATTGGGTAGAAGAGTTGAAGTTTGGGGGTGTTGTGTTAGCTGCTAGTTGTTGATTGTGTTAGGAAACATTTGTGCCACTAAGTTATAAGCTGCAGAAACTATTTTAACCATGGCCACCAGGAAGAGAAGAGCCTCCACATCCACCCCAGCCCCACATTACGATGATACTAGGTTTGTGAGCTACCAAGCCTTCTAGAGATACAAAAAGCTTGATACCAGACCCTTAATCCCTGAAAGGGGAATGGACTATCAGAGGGAGTCATTTGGGGAGGAAGATGTTTATGAGCCCATTCGGGCAATGATTGAGTTAAGGGGGTGGAGAAGATTTGTAAATCCGGAGAAAATAGCACCAATGAACACAACAATGGTGCGTGAATTCTATGCCAACTTTCCGGAGAAGGTGGAAAGGGGATGCTTTGTAAGGGGAGTTTATGTGCCTGTGACGGCAGAGAATGTAAATGCACAATTGAAGACGGTTGATGTTGAAGAAAGAAGCGATTGGAATCACTTTCGAACATGGTCTAGAAGCACCGACCGCATCGACTGGAATGCCGTTGCAAACACCGTGAGCTACCCTGGGGCTGCTTTTGATATTGGAAGAAATGGGTCAAGAGCACTAAGCCGATTCAACAAGGCGACGGGGTTGGCTATATTTCGTCAGCGCCCGCATGATTCCATCCACGCACTTCACCAGAGTACCAGAAGATAGGATTAAACTGATATATGGAATTATGAGGGAGATGACGATTGATGTGGGGAAAGAGATAGTACAGAGCATTGAAGAAATCAGCAGGTTGGTGACAACAGGTGGATTGGGACATGGCTCACTGATCACTAATCTATGCGCCTTCCATGGGGTCCCAACCCTACCCACTGACACTCATGATAGAAACCAATCACGGTGTCCCGTGGATAGTGCACTCTTTCCTGCACTCCAAGCCCCCAAAGAAGAAGAAGAAGAGCACAACAACCAGCAGCAGCAGCAGCAGAGGCCGCAATGAACGAAGATGAGCCTGAAATAGGGACCCAATATGCGGCAGGACCTAGCCACCAGCCAACCACAGAACCAGAACCTCCAGTGCCTATGATGGAGCAAGTGCTCCAGAACCAGAGAATGATGATGCAACATTTCGACACAATGATGCAAGGACAAAATGAGTTGAGACAGGGACAAAATGAGTTGAGACAAGGGCAACAAGAATTGAGGCAGGAGCAACAACAGTTGCACCAGCAGTTTGACGAGATGAGTTCCCTGTTCAACCAATGGTCGATGCATTATCCACCGCTACCACCACCATTTTAGCCAAAGTATGTAAGTGTCTTATTTCCTTTTATTGTCCTTGAGTCTACACACATTGGGGACAATGTGTGATTTAAGTTTGGGGGCGTTTTATTTGTGTCTTGTTATGTTTTATTTAAGTCTTTTTATTGTTTTTATGTATTTTTTAGTCACAAATTTTTTTTCTGTTTGAGTCATAATTGTCTGTCAAAAGATCATGTATGCTGTAGTTGCTAGAAGCACCTAGTGAAGGAAGGTGGAATAATGTAATGGAATAAAAGCAACTATCTAAACACTTAGGTTAGATATGCCAAAAACTCACAAAATCTGTCTATTTGGAGTTTCTTGCCTAAATTATGCATGCTAAATGATGAAAACCTATGTGTTATGATTGCTTGCTATTTGAGGCGAAATAGTTAGGATATGCATGTTAGGGAAATGACTCAGGCATTTCTTTGATAGCCAATTCTTACCACTCTTTTCTATCCCGGACTAAAAATATATCCCTAGTTAGCCCCATTGAGCCTAAAAATTGAAACTTCTTCTTCTTTGACACCCTATATTCCCACAGACTGTGCCATAAGTAAAAATGTGAAATAGTGGAATCAATTGTGTTAAAAAAGAGACAAAAAGAGTGAATGAGCTTGTTGCACCCCAATAAAAAAAAGTAATAAGAAAGAGGCAAAAGCCTAAGTTTGGGGGTACTTGTTATTATTATACTTTTCATTCTCCCAAAACAAAAGAGGAAAAAATATAGAATTGAAGTGAAGAGAAGAACAAAAAGAAAAGGGAAATACTGAAAAGCTAAAGAGCTTATGGTACACAAAAATGAGCCTAAATGCCTATTTTTACCAACCCCTACCTAAACCTACATTACAACCCTTAAAGTCCTGAAGATCTCTTTTATGCATATCCAGGATTAGTGGAGAATGACAAGTAAGCATGTCATAGGATTTTTGAATTTATATGCATGATTTAGTATACTGACTTCCATTAAAGCATGATAAATATGAGTTTGCGAAATATCTAGCTCAATGTGTTTAGTGTGTTGAATTTTCATGCTATATGTTTCTGCATATTATTTTGCTAACCTTCATGTTTTTCTAGTTAACACTAATGCAGCAAAAGTGATCAATGTCAGTGAGTCTTTTATTTTTCGTTTCTTTGAGTCTTTTATTTCTTTCTTTCTATCTTTGCTCGAGGGCGAGCAAATGTTACGTTTGGGGGTATTTGATCGGTGTATTTTATATACACCTTTTGAGTCAGTTTTAGTTAGTCTTTTGTCCCTTTTTGTACAAATAAGTGTCGTATTAGGATAGTTTTCCTTTCTTTTGAGTCAAAGTGGTTAAAATGGCCAAATGGCGGAAAAGGAGCTAAAAGAGGGCAAAAGAGGAGGTTCCAGAGCTAAAAACAGATAAAGTGGCGAACGAGGCTGAAACCTGCACCAGCCGCGCGCCTCTGCAAGCAGGGCGCGGCGCCTCGCAGCTGTGGGCGCGGCGCTAATCATCGAGAGGCTACAGAAGTAGCGTCGCGGCGCCACGCATGCAGAGAATCGTGGTCGCGGCCAAATCACCCGGCGACCACAGTTCCGAGCCGCGTAAGCTGGCCGCTGGCGCCGACGCTGAAAATCAGTTTTGACGAAATTGGCCAGCTCAAGGAAAAGAGAGAGGCGGTTTGACCTATAAAAGGAGAACCCTAGGCAGATTTTAAGGGTTCCCCTTCTTGCACAACACAAGATTTTCTTGCTTGGAGATTGGAGACCTAAACTTAGTAATTTCTTTCCTTTTTCTTTTCTTTTATTTCAGTTTTTGCATGATGAACTTTGAATTAGTTCTTGTCATATCTATGGCTAGGAACTAATTCTCTTATAGGGCTTTCCATGTTAATTTTCTAGAAACTTATGTTATGAATTAATACATGTTTATGGTTATTATTCTTCTTTGAGAGATCTATCCAATAATTGCGTTGAATGCTTGGTAATTAATTGACAACTAATTATCCCTATATGATTTCTAATTTACTTCGAAAGGAGAGATTGTGAATATCTTTGTAAGTTGGGTAGACATTCTTGGATTGGGGATGAAAATACCTCAATTATTTATGTAGCGTTAATGAGAGGCTTAAAAACCCTAATTTTGCGCATGGTGCGTGACGGTTAACTAGGTTTTTGTTCTTAATCCTCCTATAGAGTTATCCTTATCACTGAAAGGTAGGTAAGGTGCAATACTGGGGTTGAGTGTTTATATATCCTTAACGGGAATATAAAACGATTTCGTAAACCTGCTTTCTCCGAGAGAAGAAGACCATAATTCGTTGTATTAATAAATAACATAAGCGGATAGTTGAGGAGACATGGAAGCCCTATTCCCATCACATCTGAAGTAAACTCATTAGATAAATTAGTCTTTATAATTCTTAGTTATAAACAACAAAATCAAATATCAATTTACCAAATAGATACCAAAAGATAGATAGTTGGTAATTGAACCCTAATCCTTGTGGACGATATTCGGTCTTATCAAGACTATATTACTTGTCACGATAACGTGCACTTGCGTTAAAGTGTGTGCATCTTTTCGCGCATCACAACCTTATCACCGAAAGGTAGAAAGGTGTTGTACTGGGGTTGGGTGTTTATATAACCTTAACAGGAGTATAAAACGGATTAGTAAACCTGCTATCTCCAATAGAAGAAGAACCATAGTCAATTGCATTAATAAGTAAGTTAAGCGGATAGTTGAGGAGATTTGGAAGCCCTATTTCCATCATTACTGAGTAAAACAACATAGTTAAGTAGTTTTTATAATTATTAGTCATAAACAGCAAATCAATTATCGGTCACCAAATAGATAACAAGGAATAGAATTTGGTACTTGAACACTAATCCCTGAGGACGATAACTCGGTCTTCCAAGACTATATTACTTGACTCAACACGTGCACTTGCGTTACTTGGCGCCGTTGCCGGGGATTGGCGTAGTTCAATATCAAATTTATCTATTCTTATTTCTAATTTGGTTGCTCCAAGAACAAGTTTCTAACTTGTTCTGCGAGCATTTTTTTATCACCTTTTGTTGTTTTCTTATTTTGCAGGTTAAATTGAATATATATATATATATATATATATATATATATATATATATATATATATATATATATATATATATATGGACTACTACTATCAGAGACAGTGGAGTCATCAACAGCAGCTTAACCCACAGGTTCTAGAGGAAGATCGAGATGAGTTGCAGGCAGGCATACTCAAGCTCACCAAGTGCCAGACTCAGTTTATGGCTGAGACAAGGGAGTCCCTTAAAAATTTGGAGACCCACATAGGGCAACTAATGGATAGGATGAGCAATACACTTCAAGAATATCTGCCTAGCGACATCATTATGGGAGGTGGTAAGCAAATTAAGGAGCCTGAACCACACTCAGCTGTTGAGGAATCTGGCGGGATAATTGGTGTAGAGAAGGAAAGGGTTACTGAGATCCAATCATTCATCTTTTTGGATTCCTTGGAAAATCTTTTTCTTGTACCTATTGCAGAAGAAACACCACCAGCTGTCAATGTTGATCCCCAAAAAGAAAGTCCATACCATCAAGGGCACCCCCTAGAGTAGAGAGATGTTGGGAATCTCACTGATCCCTACATTATAGAGAGCCTAAAAGACAAGTTTGTCTTGTGTACTTGGGGGATAATTTTATGTTTGAGGCCCTTGTTTGAACAAATGGTTGTAGGAAAAGTGAGACCTGCAACAATAACTCTGCGGATTGCAAGCAGTTCGCAGAAGGATCCAATGGGCACTCGTAAAGGTTAATTGCGTCCGGCTAAAAGACGTTAAAGACAGCGCTTGTTGGGAGGCAACCCAATATTTTTTTAATTATGTTATTTTAATTTCTGTCTTTAGTTTGTTTTATTTTTTTGTCTTGAACAGTCTCACGGTCTTGGGTTCTTGTTTATGTGTTGTGATGACAGGTGCAGGGCCAAGAATGTGGAGAGCGAAAACTGAAGATATGCCAAAATGAAAAGAAAAGGGATTTCCAGAAAATCGGGTTAGCGCCGCGGCGCCCAGGAGCAGGGCCGCGACGCCAAAAGAGCAGAAAAGCGCAGGAGATTCAGCGCCGCGACGCCCAGTTGCAGGGCCGCGACGCCAAAAGTCCAGAAAAATTCAGTAGTCTGGGCGCCGCGGCGCCCATTTGCAGGGCCGCGACGCAGGAAGTTCAGAAGAGCGCAATAAATTGGGCGCCGCGGCGCCAGTTGCAGGGCCGCGACGCCGAGACGGAAACCCAGCAGTCAATATAAGCCCAAAAATCTGATTCTTTCTCATTCCAAATCAAAACCTAAACCTTTCTTCTCCACAAAAACCCACGAAAAATCCACACTTTACCTAAAAACCTTCCATAAACTAAACCCAATCACACCAAATTTCTTAAATTTCCTAAACCCTTAACCACCCTAAAACAACTACCCTCATCCCATTGCCTCAAATCATCATTAGGAGCAAGAAAATCTTGAAGAACACCGTCAAAGGTAACCTTTATCTTTTCTTGAAAGCTTTACTGTAGTCAGAGGAGGTATGTCACGACCCGACCCTGGGGCCGCGACTGGTGCCCTACCGGGGCACCCCGTCAGGTATACATCAGAGAATAGCAGCGGAACATACATAACACATAACTCGTATAAAGTAACCATCATTGGCAAACCGATAAGGCTGCCTTTCATAAAAACATACTTAATCAAAAGTATAGCAGTACAACTTATTCTTACAGCCCAAAACACAAACGTGACCACTGACCTCTAAGAATAACAACTGTGGCGGGACAGGGGCCCGCCATACCCCTGAATGTACACAACACCTATAGCATCAGGGAAGAACCGTACCAACAAAACAAGCCTCCGGAGGAATGGAACTTCTAACACCGGAACAGTGATCCTAAGAATGAGGATCCACCACCTGCTTACCTCTACATGCGGCAAGAACGCAGCCCCCGAGGAAGGGGGTCAATACACAATATGTACCAAGTATGTAAAACTGGAAAATACTGTAATAACAACATAAGTCTAAAAATAAGCTGGGGTCAGGGATGAAACTCAAATTACTTTGTACTGTGCCTTACTAACAATGAGAGTAACAAGTATATATATAATACTGCATAAAAGTAGGAGGCTCATGATCAAAACAGGGTCCCTCGCCCGTAGTATCAATAAGCAATCCTACTCCTGGGACTATTTCACCCGCATGGGTCCTGTGGACCCGCATGAGGTATTCCTCGCATAGGCTGTACCCGCCCGCATGGGACTATTTCACCCGCATGAGCCCATAAGGACTCGCATGAGGTATTCCTCGCATCATGGGTAGCAAGTCCACTAATGTGGTATAACGTCTTGGGGGTTTACCCCTCATTTATACTCTTACCCTGAAGCAGGTGGTATGACGTCTTGGGGCTTTCCCCTCATTCATACTCTTACCCTGGAGAAGGTGGTATGACATCTTGGGGCTTTCCCCTCATTCATACTCTTACCTTGGAGAAGGTGGTATAACGTCTTGGGGCTTGCCCCTCATTTATACTCTTACCCTAGCTCAATTGGTCATCATACATAACATAAATAAGTTAAGAAAGCTCCTAACTTCTTATTAGACTTGTTCATATACCCTCTCACTTTAGTTTACTTAAGGCATTAACATATCTTAATAAAAGAAAATCCGGGAATTTAAACCAAAGTACTACATACGTCTATTCTTTTGAAAATGACTCATTTTCATATAAAACTTTTGGGCAATTGATGCCTTAAGATCAATTTGCCTTTCATAAATCAAGTCATTTGTCCTTACTTATCTTACTCAAAGTAAATCTCTTCTTATTATCCTTTCATAAAGCTAAATGACCAACTTCCCATAAGGTTGTTATATTAACCCTATATTTTAGTAAACTTATACTTTTCCCATAACCAAGGGACTTATACTTTTTAAAACGAAACAAGTATTATATACTTAAAACAAGTAAGGATATCAAATCTTGTACGTCTACCGTACTATATGGTTACAACTACTCATGCTCAAGAGATAGGAAAGCTCCACATACCTCTTCGGTCAATCCACTTGCTAATTCCAAAATACCGCGCGTAGTATGTCAACCTATAATGACCATAATACGCGTATTAACCTCTAGTTCAATGTAGAATAATCCAAGTTCAAATCACTAAATTCTATGGAACATTGGGCAGCATTTCCTTTGTTTCTACATACTTTTCCACCTTTCTCAAGGCCGAATTCAACATCCAAACGCCACATTTAAGGCCCAACAATCCAAACATTTCAAAGGGGATTACACACCTAAACTTGGATGTGTAAAATTCTGCCCCACAATGTACAACAACTAACTCAACAAGTTTAAGGTAGTATTTTAGGCTACAACATGCTCACATAACCTTCTTATCCAATTCTTTCATATCCAAACCATATTTCTTACATGCAATTCATCTAAGAGTAATATTTCCAACTACAAGTTCCTTCTTCTTCACATGCAACACAAATAACTAGCTACAAGAGAAGAATTGTTACCTTAGAGCCTTAGCCAAATTATTCCAACAAGTTTGCTATCCTCATTTCCAAGAACACCACCACAATACTCCTACAAGCTAGCCAACAAGCTTTCTTCTTGCCACACTTTTTCAGATTTTCCTCAAACTTTGAATTTCTCTTAGAATTCTAGAGAGAAGTGAGAGCTCTAGCTTTAGAGAGAGAGAAGGACTTTGAAAGATGACCAAGTCTTCAAGACTTGGTCAATATATAAGACATGCAAAAAAAATTAGATGGGGGGGGGGGGGGACACTTGTCACCCTCCCATGACCTTTTTAAAAGAAGAAATTTGATTTTCCTCAGTTTTTCCGCCAGAAATCCCGCCTCGGCGCCGCGGCCCTGCAGCCGGCGCTGAAACTTCGCCACCTCACGTAACTTCCGGCCGCTGCCTCGCTTCCCAGGGCCACAGCACTGCAACTTCAGCGACTCGAATATCCGCGCCGCTCGCATCCGCGCCGCGCCCGTGGCTCTCGCTCAAACACATTTCTGTCCGACTGCGCACTGAACTTGTAACTCCCATAACTTTCTACTCCGATGTCCTATCGACGAACGGTTGGTTGCGTTGGAAACTAGACTCAACGAACTACGCACTAGGCCTTTGAAACACTTAGGAACTCTCAATGTAGCGGGTCATAACCCGCCTCAAAGTTGACTAAAACCCGTCCGAAACAATCTGTCAACCTATCTTTCGAAAATTTTAAGTCTTACTCCCTTTCGTACGCTCTCACACGTAAGGCCAGAACTACGGGTTATAACATTCTCCCCCCCTTAGAAACATTCGTCCCGAATGTTCCTTCTAGGCTTACTCAAATCACGATATCGACATAGACCCCCTTAACTATTCTTTTTGCAATTAAAGACGCTCCACGAGCCACAACATACTTAAGCATAATTGTCAAATTAAACTAACAAGCAGGAAAGTGGGTTACCTGGAGGTATAGGAAATAAGTGAGGATAATTCTTCATCATATCATCCTCTGCTTCCCACGTCATCTCCTCCCTGTTCTCGTTCCGCCATAAGACTTTGACGGAAGCCACGTCCTTCGTCCGAAGTCGCCTAACCTGACGATCGAGTATCGCTATGGGACTCTCCTCATACGATAACCCCTCTGTCACCTGGACATCATGAATCGGGTGCACTCTAGATGGATCTCCAATACATTTCCGCAACATAGACACATGGAAACTGGATGCACTGCCTCCAGATCGGACGGCAGATCCAACTCATAGGCAACCTTGCCTACCCTACGAACAATCTGATAAGGCCCAATGTACCTTGGGTTAAGTTTCCCCTTCTTTCCAAATCTCATCATGCCCTTCATGGGTGATATCTTCAGGAAGACCCAATCATCCACCTCAAACTTCAAGTGTCAACGCCGATGATCTGCATACGACTTCTGTCGACTCTGAGCTGACAATAACCGCTCCTGGATAAGTTTCACCTTATCCACTGCCTGCTGAATCAAGTCTGGCCCGACCAACTGAACTTCTCCCAACTCGAACCAGCCTATCAGTGACCTGCACTTCCTCCCATATAAAGCCTCATAAGGCGCCATCTGAATACTAGAATGGTAGCTGTTGTTATAAGCAAACTCCACCAGAGGTAAATGATCCTCCCAGCTACCCCTGAAATCAATAACACAAGCCCGCAGCATATCCTCAAGTGTCTAGATAGTGCGCCACCGTCCGTCGGTGCGAGGATGAAATGCCGCATCGAGACTCACTGTGTCCCTAATCCTTCGAAAGACCTCCGTGTTAGCCGTAAACCGGCTCCTCATCAAATAATCGATATAGTAACTCCGTGCAGTCTCACAATCTCCCTGATATACAGTCTAGCATAATCCTCGGCCGAAAAAGTCGTCCTGACTGGAAGAAAATGGGCTGATTTCGTCAGCCTGTCGACAATAACCCAAATGGAATCATGCTTCCTCTGAGTGTGAGGTAACCCTGTAACAAAATCCATATTTACCACCTCCCACTTCCAAGTCGGAATATCAATAGCCTGCAATAGCCCACCGGGCTTCTGGTGTTCAACCTTGACCTGCTGATAATTCGGGCACTGCGCCACAAACTCTGCAACGTTCCCCTTCAGGTCATCCCACCAATAGATACACCTGAGGTCATGGTACATCTTAGTCGACCCCGGGTGAATAGAATAACGAGCACTGTGTGCCTCCCCTATAATCTGGCCGAAGGTCTGCTACATCGGAACACACAATCGCCCTCAAATCTTAGCACCCCATCCGCGCTACCTCAAATAGACTTTTCTTTCTTTCAAAACGGCATCTCGATACCGCACTACATGTCGGATCCTCATATCGCCGCCTCTTCACCTCTCGACGATGGAAGACTCGCAACCTCTCGAACCCGAACTCCACTATTATCAGAATCAACCAAATGAACCCCAAGGCTCGCTAGCTGATGTAACTCTCGGACCATATCCCTTCTCCGGCCGTACATCGCATGCACTACACATTGATCCGCGACTGGCGGCGCTCGCAACTACATCGCCTTCCCGGGTGGTATAGAATGTCGACATCGTAATTTTAAGTAGCTCCAACCACCGCTCGCCGCAAGTTCACTCCTCCGTGAAGATATACCTGGAGACTCTTGTGGTGCGTAAATATCCACATGAACTCCATACAAATAATGTCTCCAGATCTTCAAGGCATGAATCACTGCTGCCAACTCCAAGTCATGTGTGGGATAGTTCTTCTCATGCTTCCTGAGCTGTCGAGATGCGTACGCTATAACCTTGCCGTGCTGCATCAGCACGCACCCAATCCCGACACCCGATGCATCACAATAAACCACATATCGATCTAAACCTCGTGAAGAGTAAGGATCGGCTGCCAACTTCTCCTTCAAAGAATCGAAACTTTCTCACAAGCATCCGTCCACGAACATAGCCGCTTTCCGAGTCACTTTAGTCAAAGTCCAAATGGAAGTAAACTTCTCCACAAACCTCCGATAATAACCCGCAAGGCCCAAAGCCGCGACTCTCCGCTTGTAGTGGTCCGCCAAGTCTGATCGCTCGATCTTTTGTCAGACAACCCGAATACCATCTACCCGATAACATGCCCTAAGAAAGCCACTGAGGCCAACCAAAACTCGCATTTCGAGAACTTGGCATACAACTGCCGGTCTCGGAGGACTTCCAATACCGTCCTCAAATGATCCGCATGTTCCCGCTCTGTGCGCGAATAAACCAGGATATCATCAATGAATACTATAACGAACATATCCAAGAATGGCTTGAACACCCGGTTCATCAAATCCATGAAGACTGCTGGAGCGTTGGTCAACCCGAAAGACATCACCCTGAACTCATAGTGCCCATACCGGGTCCTGAATGCAGTCTTGGAGATATCTTCCTCTCTAACTCGCACCTGATGATAACCAGACCGCAGGTCTATCTTGAAAAAACACCTCGCACCCTGCAACTGGTCAAACAAATCGTCAATCCTGGGGAGGGGATATTGTTCTTGATAGTTACCTTATTAAGCTGCCTGTAATCAATACACATACGCAGTGTCCCATCCTTCTTCTTTACAAATAATATTGGCGCTCCCCAGGGAGAAATACTTGGCCTGATAAAGCCTTTCCCCAGCAAGTCCTTCAGCTGGTCTTTCAATTCCTTCAACTCGGCAGGTGTCATCCTGTATGGCGGAATAGATATCGGTCGAGTGTCTGGCGCCATATCAATGCAAAACTCAACCTCCCTCTCAAGAGGGATACCCGGAAGCTCATCTGGGAACACGTCTGGAAACTCTCTAACGACCGGAACCGATCAAGGTCCGTATCTCACCTCGATCGAATACCCGAACCATATGGTAGATATACCCTTTCCGCACCATCTTCCTAGCCTTGAGGTAAGAAATAAACTTACCCATCGGCGATGCAGTATTCCCCTTCCACTCGATAACCCCACCAGAAACCGAACCGAACTAATCTCTCTCTACAGTCCACATTGGCATAGCAAGACGCTAGCCAATCCATACCCATAATCACATCAAAGTCCGTCATATCCAACTCTATCAAGTCGGCTAGAGTCTGACGACCGTATATAGTCACTAGGCAAGCCTTATATACCCGCTCGGCCATCACCGAACTACCTACTGGCGTAGCCACCTCAAAAGGTTTTAGGGACTCGGGCTCTATCCATATTCTACTAGCAATATGAGGAGATATATAGGACAAGGTAGAACCTGGATCTATCAAAGCATATACATCATAGCATGAAACAAATAATGTACCTGTGACGACATCTGGTGACGCCTCCTGGTCCTGACGGCTGGACATAGCATAAATGCGGTTCTGAGGACCGCTGGAACTGGGACCCCTACCACGACCTCTGTCGCGGCCTGCTGGCCCGTGAACATCCTCGCCTCGGGCGCGACCACGAAGATGAAGATCCAAAGCCCGACCCGTCGGTGAACCATAACACTCCGCCGCCTGGGGCGAACAATCCTCTTGGATGGCCTGCGCCACAAGAGTAACAAACTCCCTAACCCATACGGCACTCGCCCGGATGAGACCTACCGCATCGAACACACCGAGATGTGGGTGGTCTCGACAGTGACGATCGCCTCCCGAAACTCCGAAGTCTGGAGCCCGACCGCTCTCGAATGACGGTGATCGGACCTCCCGCGGAATCGAGAAGGAGCACTGCGTCTTGGCTGAAATGTGGACCTAGTCTGCACTTGAGGCCGCCTCAAAGCGGCTCGAGACCTGCCACCGCCTCTTGGTGGCCTAAATCTAGCGGATCTGCCTCTCTCTGTCCTCAATCCCTGCGCATACGCTGCATCCCCGGCAATATTCATCCTCGGTCAAGAGCCACCAAGCATGCACGAGAATCATATGACGGTCTAACCCATCACATATCGATGAACCACATGCGCCATGCGGTACAATGGTGTGCGCATACCTGGCCAAGGAGTCAAACTCCAGGCTGTACTCTCTGATAGTCCTCCCGTCCTGCCTCAAGGTCAAGAATATATCTACGCGGGATCTCCTCATCTCAGGGGGCAAGAAGTGATCCAGGAAAGCCTCTGTGAACTCCTCCCAAACAGCTGGAAGAGCATCCTCACCTCTCGACAACACCCAGGACTCAAACCAGTTCAACGCAATATCGCGTAACTGGTAAGAAACTAGCATAACAGACTCAGTCTCCGAGGCCCTAAGCACCTGCATGGTCCGCTGTAACTGCCGAACAAACTCCTGTGGATCCTCCTCGAATCTCGAACCATAGAACTCGGGTGGATGACAACCTAGGAAATCTCGAATCTGTAAGCCCATCGGCTCTGGGTTGGCCGCTGCTCATGTCGGCTGCCACCACTATGTTGGTCAATAAGGATCTGTTCCCGTAATCTCTATACTCGGCCGCGTGGGACTAGAGGTTCGATCTGTGATCTCGATGGCCGCCGCTGCCTCGAACTCTGGAAAGGCGGCGTCGTGGAACTCGCCGCCAAACATCATCTGGTAAAGGCGGGCTCGTGCCTCGTGGCCTCCGCGTCCACTAGCAACACCTCACCGCCTTGTCCTGGCGCGGTTGCCTTGCGTGGAGGCATAACTGATACATAAAGGAAAATATCAGAGGAAGTTCAACCTATAACACAGCTCTATTGCACGATCTTAGAGTGAAAGAATGGAAACCAATACTAAATATCCTGCAGCCTCCTGATTATAGATGTGGTGCACAACACACCGATAATCAAGACTCTACTAGACACGGTCTGTAGACACTTTCCGAGGACTAACTGCTCTGATACCACTTTTGTCACGACCCGACCCTGGGGCCGCGACTGGTGCCCTACCGGGGCACCCCGTCAGGTATACATCAGAGAATAGCAGCGGAACATACATAACACATAACTCGTATAAAGTAACCATCACTGGCAAACCGATAAGACTGCCTTCCATAAAAACATACTTAATCAAAAGTATAGCAGTACAACTTATTCTTACAGTCCAAAACACAAACGTGACCACAGACCTCTAAGAATAACAACTGTGGCGGGACAGGGCCCCGCCATACCCCTGAATGTACACAACACATATAGCATCAGGAAAGAACCGTACCAACAAAACAAGCCTCCGGAGGAATGGAGCTTCTAACACCGGAACAGTGATCTTAAGAATGAGGATCCACCACCTGCTTACCTCTACCTGCGGCATGAACGGCCAGGAAGGGGTCGTTACCTGATATGTACCAAGTACGTAAAACTGGAAAATACTGTAATAACAACATAAGTCTAAAAATAAGCTGGGGTCAGGGATGAAACTCAAATTACTTTGTACTGTGCCTTACTAACAATGAGAGTAACAAGTATATATATAATACTGCATAAAAGTAGGAGGCTCATGATCAAAACAGGGTCCCTCGCCCGTAGTATCAAAAAGCAATCCTACTCCTGGGACTATTTCACCCGCATGGGTCCTGTGGACCCGCATGAGGTATTCCTCGCATAGGTTGTACCCGCCCGCATGGGACTATTTCACCCGTATGAGCCCATAAGGACTCGCATGAGGTATTCCTCGCATCATGGGTAGCAAATCCACGGAACAGGTGGTATAACATCT